>PVKM010016100.1:0-27203 GCA_004027735.1 Carollia perspicillata | reverse complement strand
AAATACTTAAATCTTGCATTTCAATCTTGCATTTTAATCCAGAATTATCTAGCTCTTTCAAGCACCGATGCCCATAAACAGGATTTATTTAATACACTTTAGGTCATTAACATATGATAACCTGAAAATTTTATACATCAAGTCTTTGTAATTTTTATAGATTATTTCCCGTATTGTCTGTCATCTTTTGAAGCAAAATGTAAATGCTTAAGAATTGACTAGACAAATTAGAAACTACATGAAGGTAAAAAAAAGTCAGAAAAATGTTAGGTACTTGTGTAGAGTAAGGACCAGAGGGCAATGTGATTCTTGTTTGCAGTAGGCTGACTTTAGGATAGTATAGTTTTTGTAAAATTTCACACAAAGTAGACCTTTCCCGTTTATTAAAACACAATATACCACAGAAACATTTTCTATATTTCTGTGTATTTTACACAATGTAGATGCTGACTCCTTTTCTTCAAAAACTTCAAACCTTCTCACTTAGAAAACATTCTGCTTATATCTTTTCTATAGCTGTTTCAGAACAGCTTCGTGTAGGTAGGAAACATAAATTTGAACTGCGACAAACATATGGCATTTAGCAGGCAATGAACTTTTCAACCTTAACCATAGCTGTCTCTTCAATACGGGGTGTTATATTTCATTAACATAATTTAAAATAGGGGTGTTCTAGGTTATCATTTATATAGATTAAATTTCCCATCTAACATATATGCAAATAACGGCACATTTACCTACATAATAGCCGTTACTAACAGTTTTTATGATGGTTTTGCAGACAGGATATAGGGCTGTGTTGCAGCTCTCACAGACATAGACAGTTGCGTACCCCCTCAGGAATCGTTGGGGTGGTGTCAGGACTCCCCCTCACTGAGCAGTGGAGACCATTAGTCAGCCTTCCTGTTTGGTTGATATTATTCCAGGAGCCAGCAGCAACTCACTGTCCCCTCCTGTGCCCAACCCCTCCAATTAGCTGCTTCAGATTCCAAGGAATTGACCGTTTGGTTTTCAGAGGGGAAAGTGTTTTCACTAAAAAAAACTGCAATCAAAAGTGTTCCTAAGTGAAACAAGTCAGTCAGAGAAAGACAAATAGCACATGCTTTCACTTACATGTGGAATCTAAAGAACAATATAAGTGAACAAACAAAACAGAAACAGACTCATAAATACAGAAAACAGACTGATGGTTCAGAGGGGAGGGATTTGGGGGGATGGATGGAGGAGGTGAAGGGATTTGAAGTACAAATTTGTTGTAACAGAATAGTCACAGGGATGTAAAGTGCAGCATAGGAAATGTAGTCAATAATACTGCAATAACTAAGTACAGTGCCACGTGGGTACTGGAAATATCAGGGGGACACTTTGTAAAGTATACAAGTGTCTGACTGCCTACTATGTTGTACATCTGAAACTAATACAAACTTATATTAAATATAAACTATAATTGAAAAAATTAAAATAAATGTAAAAAACTGAAACAATAACAAAATGCCAGTTCCTTACCTCGCGCAAAAACATTTTAAGAGTGTGCACAGTCATTCGAATTGAAGACTACATAATGTAAGTTTTTCATCTGGGATAAATTAAATATGTAGCTTTCCTAGGAACAATTTTTTTGAAAACTACTCAGCTTTCTCTTGCCTACTGAGTCATTAAAACACATGTGGAAACATTTTGATACTTTGATCTGACCCTTTGGCAGTAAATGGCCACCTCCTTCCAACTTATATTGAAGTCTATTTCTCAAAAATAATTCACTCCCACCTGTTCTGCCTTTAGGCATTTTCCCATGTGTTCAAAACTATTTACGCATGTCCCCGAATTTATATTAAGTTCTAACTTTTCTCCTTTTGGGTCTACTGCTGCCAATTTCTTACATTTTATTTGTTACCGCATAATATCTAAGGCCTAATGACTTGAAAAGTTGAGTTCTATAAATTTAAAGAGGGGAGATGGAAGCCATTTGTGTTTTAATTAGTTAACTTCTAAATATCACTCCTTTGTTTCCTAAATGAACAGAGAATAAAAATGGCACAGTTTTCATTAGTCCTGGATTAAAGGAAAACTGATCGCTGATATTCTTTTCTCTGTAGAAAGAAGTCTTCATTATTGCTTAGAGTCTAGTATAAAATTCCACAGTCAACAAGTATTCCTGACATATTTACTCAATATGTATTTAATAAGTATTTCTAAAATGCTCCTCAGAACAAACAAAGCATTCATGTAAAAACTCGGCAGTTAGATCAATGTAATGCTGTGAGTCTAGTGCATCTGGTTTCAGCAGGGCTCTTGGTAAAAAGCCTCTGAGGAGATCCTTTTTTATTTAGGTGGGGAAGTAACCGAAACCAAAGACTGCAAGAGGCCTTGGACCTCCTGGTGTCATCGAGCATCCCCTCGTTGTTTCCTCGGTAGGTTATTGAAAATTTGATGCTTTAAGAATCTCTGGTCTTCTCCCCCAGGTTCTCTTGTTCCTCTTTCCATTAGCTTCTTATTGTCCCAAATTATTACAAATGAAAAGTAAAAAGGAGGACTGCAAGTAAAAATAAAAGGAAGGGTATCGAGCTACTGGATGGCTCAGGAGAAGGTATGCAGACTGAAGCAAAGAAAGAGAAAAACATAATATGAAGATAAAAGTGTAAGAGGTATGTATATAGGACATGGTAAAAGCCTCTAACATGGATATAATTTGAGTCAGAAAAGTTATATTTGATACATTTTAAAAATATGTAATATTTAAAAATCCTTACGCAAGGATATGCTTATTGATTTTAGAGAGAGGAAAAGGGAGGGAGAGGAAAGAGAGACATAGTGACAGAAAGAGAGAATCATGGATGTGAGAGAGAGACATCGATCTGTTGCCTTCTGTGTGTGCCCCAACCAGGGATTGAACCCACAGCCTTTTGGTGTATGGGATGATGCTCCAAGTATCTGAGCCACCCAGAAAGGTCTAAAAAATATGTAATTCAACAATATAGAGTATAATTTTTAATATGTAATTAAATAATGTCTTTTTTTTTAGATTTTTTATTTATTTATCTTTAGAGGGGAAGGGAAGGAGAGAGGGAGACAAATATCAATGTATGGTTGCCTCTTGTGCGTCCCCTGCTGGGAACTGGCCTGCAACCCAGGCATGTGCCCTGACTGGGAATCGAACCGTACGTAATCCCTTGGTTCGCAGGCCCGCGCTCAGTCCACTGAGCTACACCAGCCAGGGCTTAAGAAGGTCTTTTTAAATTTTATTTTTGAATTACAATTTCTATTCAATATTATTTTATATTAGTTTCACGTGTACAGCATAGTGGTTAGACAGTTATGTACTTTGGTAAGTGTTCCATTGGTGTTTTCAGCACCCACTGGACACCATATATATAGGCATAACAATATTATGATGTACTTCATATCCTTTTGAATATTTTGTAATTGTCCATTTGTACTTCTTAATCCCTTTAATTCCTTCACCCAGTTCCCCGACTCTACTCTCCTCTGGCAGCCATCAGTCTGTCCTCTATATCTATGTGTCTGTTTCAATTCTGTTCCTTTATCTTGTTTTGTACAGTTCACATGTAAGTGAAATCGTATGCTATTTGTCTTTGACTGACTTATGTTGATTAGCATAATACCCTCTAGGTCCATCCATATTGTCGCACATGATAACATCTCCTCTTTTTTATTGCTGAGTGATATTCCATTGTACTTATGTACTGCAGGGTTTTTATCTGCTTGTCTATTGAGCACTTGGGTTGCTTCCATATCTTAGATGTAAATAATGCTGCAGTGAACATAGGGGTACATATATCCTTTCAAATTAGAGTTTTGGTTTTCTTTGGGTATATATCTGAAAGTACAATCACTGGGTCACAAGGCAGTTCCATTTTTAATGTTTTGAGGACCCTCCATACTGTTTTCCATAGTGGCTGCACCAGTTGGCATCCCCACCAACAGTGCAAAAGGGTCCCTCTTTCTTCACATCCTCACCAGCACTTGTTCGTTTATTTATTTATGATGGCCATTCTGACAGATGTAAGGTGATACCTCATTCATTCTTCCCTCAAAATGTAAAATGGCTTTTATAATGCTTAAACTACTATAGATTTTGGTGTTTTTGAGCTTTCTTTTCTGGTTTCTTGATCCATGGGTATATACTCTTGTAATGGCTGGATTTTTAATTAGTATGGTTGTATGTTATAATTGATTGAACAATTCTGTCCTTATTCTTCCTATCAAAAGACTTGATTTTTTTAGTGTGCATTTATTCCTTGAACTAATCATTAAAGTTATTTAGTCAATATAACAATATCCTCTTTGAAGTTTTATTGTAATTGTATTGATCTTACAGGTTTATTTGGGGAAAATTGAAATTTTGACACTATGAATATTCTTAGAGGAATATGGTATAATTTTATATTTATATGGTATTTATTTGTATTGAGAAGCAAAGTATTGTAATTCTTTTCATACACATTTTACATGAATTTTAAAAAAGAGACTGTTAACAACTCTCTTCCTAAGTATTTGATTAATTTTATTATGAGATAGAATTTGATGTTATTTTCACAATATTTTATAATTGGTTATTTTTGGTACATGCCAAAAATACTTGCCACTGTATTGAATCTCTTTTAGTTTTAATTGTTTTCAGATGACTCTCTTGGAATGTTGGAAAAATAATTATATAATTTAAGCTAATTACTCTTTTGTCTCCTTGCAATATTGAAATCTCTTGGTGCATTTACTTATCATATCACATTTTCTAGTACTTTGAGATAATATTGAATAAAAATGATCATTGTTCTCACTTTTCATAAATTCCCTCATTCACTTATTCAAAAGATTTATTAAGTGCCTTTTATATCTAGACTACAAGGTTAATGCAATTCCAGTAAAAATTTAAGCAATATTTTCATTGACCAAATGACTTTAGAGGTCATATGATGGAATAAATGCACAAGGCCATGAGGGAACTTCCCTGATTAAAACACACAGAATGTTTGCATTCATGTATGCATTACCTGCAAAGGAATTTACATCTGGCAGAATGAGACAGTCAACAACTAAATGCTAAACACAGCTTTACTTATTAACGAGTGATAAGTAATGCAATCAAGAGGTTCTATGGGATGGGAGGTACTATTTTCTAATTGGAAAGGACCTTACAGAGTAGGTGACATTTGTGCTGAGATTTGTTTTTTTAAAATTAATTAATTTGTTTTTATTCTTGATCAAGTACACTTTTCTCCATTTTCACCCTACCGCTCCCCACCACCCCAGTCACCCCCACCTCCCACCCTTGATCCTACACCCTTTTGGCTTTGTCTAGGTGTCCTTTATACATGTTCCTGAAAACCCTTCCCCCTGTTTCCCCCTTGCTGAGTGAAATAATCCAGGCGGTGAAAGACAAATACCTATGACCTCACCTATAAGTGGAACCCAACGAATAAAACAAACGAGCAAGCAAAATAGAACCAGAGACAGTGAAATTAAGACCAGACTGACAGTCATGAGAGGGGAGGTGCGAGGGGATAGTGAGGATTTGAGCTTTGTAAGAGGAAAAGGCAGCTTAGGAATATCTAGGGGAAGAGCATTGCCAGAATGCGAGCAGTACGTGCAAGGACTCTGAGGTAGAACCAGCTTGTCTCATTGGAGGACCAAGAAGGTTAGTGTCTCATGCATGTGGTTGGTGGGTGTGACAAAGGTAGACTCAGGGTCAAAGATGTATAGAGTGTAGGTGCTTGATGCTCTTGTAACTGCAAAGGAAAGTCACTGGAGAATTTTAAGCAAGGGTAAAATAAAATTTGGGCTTTAAGAATGTTCTGGCTGCCGGGTCAAATGGACAACAGAGGATCGAGAGTGGAAAAGGAGAGCAATTTTAAGTTTGTTTAATTATCCAAGTGAGAATTGTTGGTCACTTGCAATGCTACTGTGAAAAATGGTGAATCAGCATAGATTTTGGCATTCATGCCAGTGGGACTTGCTGACAGATGGATAGTTACAGTTCATAGGTGGCAAGTTAGGGTGAAAATATGGAAAGTGCACAGATCTCTGGCCTAAGTCACTGATTGGACAGTGGCACCACTTATTGTGAAAGGGGAAAATTGAGGAGGAGTGGATGAATATTAAGGGCAAAGGCCAATAGTTCTGGTTTACAAATGCGAAATAGCACAATAAAAAGTTGAGTCATCACAAGAAGTTTATGAATCATCAGCATACAGAAATCTTTGAATCCATGATAGTGTATATAAAGAGGAGAAAGACGTAGGCAACGTTATAAGTTGGGAAGATAAGTGGAAGCTAATCAGACAGAAGAAAAACTATGAGTATCAGGCACTGGGTTAGGCACTAGGGTTTCAGTGGTGGGCAAAACCCAACATGGCTTCTACTTTCATAGTGCTTAAGATCTAGTTTAGTCTAATTTTGTTTCTAATGAATATTGCATGGTTAAACATGATGTTGTGGGTAGCTGTTGATTTTGATAGATATGTTTTTAATATTAAGCAAGTACCCTCCAATTTTTAATTTACAAGGAGATTTTATTATTTGAAAATCATGAATGCATGTTGAATTTTATCTGATGCCTTGTCAACTTGTGTCAGACTGATCATACATTAATAGACATCCAAAAGTTAAACCAATTTTGCATCTCTGAAGTAAACCAATTTGGTCATGGTGAATTAATTTTAAATCCTCTGATGGATTGACTTTGCTATCAGTTTATCTAAGGTTTTTCTTTCATGCTTGCAAGTGTTTTGGCCTTAGTTTATGCTACTGCCCTTGTTGTGGTTTCGTAGCAGTGTTTTGCTAACTTCATGAAATTGATAGGAAGACTTACTTTCATCATTTTTTGATTAGCTTAAATTACACAAATTATATTTTCCTTTAATATTAGGTATTTTTTCATTCTCTCAGAGAACATCAGGATCCCATTTCCTTTTGATGCTGAAAATAATTAGCATCTACTGTCCTAGCAACTTTGAAATATATAATACAATATTGTTAAGTATAATCACTTTTCTGTATATTAGAATGCCCAGAACTTATTCATCTTATAACTGCAATTTGTATTCTTTGATCAACATCTTCCATTTCACATGTAAGTCATATAACAACAGGATTTGCCGTTCCCTCACTGACTTATTCATAGGTTTTCTTTGAAAAAATGTCTATTCAGTTCCTCTGCCCATTTTTCAATCGGAATTTCTGCCATTGGTTTATATGAGTTTCATATACTTTTTGTGTCTTCACCCCTTATTAGATATGTGATTTGCAAATATTTTCTCCCATTCCATAGATTGCCTTTTCATTTTGTTGATTATTTCTTTTGCTGTGCAACTTTTTAGTTTTCTGTAGTCTCACATGATTTTTGCCTTTGTTGCTTGTGCTTTTCAGTGTCATATGTAAAAAAATGATCACTTAGAGTGATAACAAGGAGGTTTTCTCCTTTGTTTTTTTAAAAATATTTTTATTTATTTATTTTTAGAGAGAGAGGAAGGGAGGTAGAAAGAGTGGGAGAGAAACATCAATGTGTGGCTACCTCTCATGTGTCCCCCACTGGGGACCTGGCCTGCAACCCAGGCATGTGCCCTGACTGGGAATCGAACCGGTGACCCTTTCCTTCACAGGCCCATGCTCAATCCACTGAGCTACACCAGCCAGGGCTCTCCTTTGTTTTCTTCTAGGAGTTTTATGGTTCCAGGTTATATATTTAAGTCCTGAATACATTTCAAATTATTGCCTTGTTCATGGTATAATTTAGGGATCGAATTTCATTCTTCTGAATGTGGTCATGTAGTTTTTCCAGCACCATGTATTGAAGAAACTATCATTTCCCCTATTGCTATTCTTTGCTCTATTGTCAGCTATTAGTTGACTATATATGTGAGGGTTTATTTTGGGGCTCTGAATTCTGTTCCATTGGTCCCTGTGTCTATTTTTATGCTAGTACCATACTGATTTGATCAGTATGTCTTTGTATTATAGTTAGAAACCAGGAATTGCAGTGTCTGCAGTTTTCTTCTTTTTCTACATTGCTTTGGCTACTTGGGGTCTTTGGTGGTTCCATACAAATTTTACAATTTTTTTATTTCTGTGAAAAAAAATATAAGTATTCTGTGTGTCCAAGGTAAAGTATATCTGAAAATGTTTTCCAGAAATGATTTTCAGAGAAAGTTTTCAATGTAATAGAGTTCTACAGTTCATAAAGTAGGTTATGGGCTACACGTTGGGAATAATCCGTGAAGCTCCATACTTGGAGGGAAGGGGACTGCTATGGAATGCGTGCCATTAAACCCAGGGCAGAAAAAAGAAATTTTACAAGCACCAAACTTTTAAAGCTGACGATTATGTAACCCTCATGTCCTTCATGCCTTGATTGACAGGAAGGTGAGCACTACATTTAACACTCAAATTTTCGTAACTATATTAGGCCAGTACATTTGCAAGGAGGGTAAGTTGATACCAGATCATGGGCAAAGTCATTGTGATAGACTAAGAAGTTAGAATGTTGTCCTGAAGGTGGTGGACAACTGCTGAGGAATGGTATGGTCATATGTAGTTTAAAAATTGCTCTTTGTCATTTTGAAGGGTAAATTGGAACAAGAAGACCCAGTAATCAATAAGAACAATGAAAAGAGTATTACAATAATTTTTTGGAAAGGATGTAGACTTGACGTATGGCAGTGGTAGAAAGTCATAAAATAGTTGATGGTGGGAGTGAGGTTAATAGAGGATTCTACATCTTTGGTTTAGACAGTTTAGTAGATCTAGGAGCTACTTAAAAGGATCAAGGAATGCAGGCAATGAATATGGATGTCCACCCAAACCTAAGCTAGGGGTGCATTTAAAAAGCCTCCATTATGATGATACACACTCTGAAGGAGACAGAAAAGACTTTCTCAAATTTTAATGTGCATATGTCATAACAGGGGATCTTGATACTCTGGATTCTTACTCAGTTGATTTACGTTTCTAACGTTTTCTACTGAGATGCTAATTTTACTGGTACTCACTTTGATTAGCAAGGTTCTAACCATCCACTGCAGTGCAAATGCCTAATCTTTGTTTTCACCATCTTTGGTTCTCTTCTATGTGTTTGGTACCATATCTTGTGCCTTAGTTCTCCTCTCTTGGTCCCTGTTATCAGCAAGTGGTTTTAGATGTGAATTTATGGCTTTAAAATAGAAGCAATTTTATCAATATTGCCCTCCTAATGGCATTATACATTTTGGAATCACTGCAAGTGTTGTAGCAGATTCTATAGATGTTCTGACTTTTCATCCTCGAGCTTTAACATTGTAGTTCAGACTTCCCATTGTATCTTTATGACCAAGGATTTTTCCTAGTGTCCAGAGCCAGCTCTATCCATGTACCCATGTTCCTAGCAAGATCGAAGAGCCAGACCAGTAGCCTTTGACCAATGACTGGTGGGAATTGGTGCGTAAACACCTAAGCTCTGTCACTTCTCAGGATGACTGCCTCCAAGGCAAATCTTTTACATAGTTTCCTAGAGTTCCTCAGTGTGTTTTACCCTAATGATAACTTCCTTGAAAATCCCCCCATTGTTGTGTGCTTTCTTTTCCCTATCTCACTTTTAAATTTGTGTAGTGATGTTTACCAGGATCAAGCTCCTAAATACATTGCATCTATGGGGAATCCAAAAACACAGTTGCTTGTTAAAACTGAGTGCACGCATAACATCACCAGGAGAGTCTGCGGAGTGAAAGAATGATATGTTTGAGGTTGAAGGCCTGGGATGTATGATGTACAGCTGTGTTCCAAATAAAATAAACTCATAAAAGCAGAACTCAGAGAGGTAGAATGGAAACCAGAGTGGTCTTACTTTGCAGCCCATTTCTTTCTGGTGAGCTCCACACTTAAATATTCCACCACCTTTTGGTCAACTTGGCTTGAGTACGAAGGTTTCTATAAAGAAATCCTAGAGTCATTCTTAACTCGTCCTTCTTTATTACGACTCATATCTAACAAACCACTTAATCTCTGCAAAATTACTGTTTCTACATCCCCAACAGCCATTAAATGCAGCCACCTGCTTTTCTTTATCCTTTGCTGCATCCACCCTCATTGAAGTCACCATCAAAGTGGTCCAGTCCTTTCCCTCTGCCTCCTGTCATTTGACCTGTTAGACCCCTTCTCCATAAGGAAATCACGTGTATCATCTTGCTCCACTGGAAGCAGTTCAAGGCTCTCTGCTCCTCTCCAGATTAACCCCAGATTCCCTAGCATGACAGACGTGCTCAGGCCTCCACTCATTTCCCTCATTGCTTTGCTCCCAATACTCCTAAGCCTTAGCCATCCCGACCTACTGTAAGTCCCCCAAACTCTCTGTTCTTTCTTTTTGCTTCTGGGTTCATCTACATGCTACATGCTACTGCCTTTTCTGTAATTTGCGTTCCCTAAATCCCTCTTAGATGACTTGAGTAATTCTTCCAGACTCAGTTTGAATGATACCTCCTATAGGAGTCTTTCCTAACCTCCAATGTCGGACTGGGACCCCCCCTCCCCCTGTGCCCCCCCCATCATTGCTACATTTGTTTTACTGTTTTGTGACATTTCCACTCTGCATTACAATTATCTGGTAACTACTCTACTACCATGAAATTCTAAACTCCCTTGATCTTGGGAACTTTTAAGAAAATTAATGATTGTACTCCCATTGCAAGGCTTAATGTAAATGCACAATGATTTTTTTTTTGGAATGAATGAAAGAAGTGACTCGCTAGCTTCTAATGCTGGAGAGAGTATTGAAGCAATATAACAATGAAACTAACTGAAGATAGTTTCTGCAATGAGGAGGTTGCTGTCTTCAGCAATAGCAGCTGTATTTCAATATGTGGTATACTGTTTGGGATGCTTCGAAGGTCAGTTTTGAGTGGTGCGTTATGATAACAGAAACCATGGAATTTTAGTAAAACTACTAGGCATTGGGGGATGTTTGTTTAAGAAATACTTCATGGATTCCTTTTGGCCCAATTAATGTTCAGTTTGAGATGGATGATAATGTAATGCTTTTTTGTCACATTTAGAAACACGTTTTCTGCAATGATAATTTATCTTGCAAACCTGTATTGTTATCCTGGAGCGGATATTCAAAAGCTAAGAATCACTTAAGCCAGGCAATTCTCCTGTCTTGGGCACTGCTAGTAATGTGACTAAGGATTATGTGTTCATATGTACAGAGTGTGAGAATTCTTAGGCGGTGTCTCAGCATCACTAAAGAATGCCAAGTGTTTGCTTGATGGGTCATTAGTTAACATAGACTTTCGAAAATGTCATACATGGGGAGGTAGCCCAGCCTACTTCTTTTTGAAACATGCAACACAGCCTCGGGAAATTTACCCATCCTGTCTGTGGAGGTTTTCTAACTTTCTGATATATAAGATTGAAAAGAGGCCCTTAAAGTATGAATTATTATTGGCATAAAGTGTCAAAAATGTACTCCATTTCAAGTATGACCAAGGTGTACTCCTTACAAATCTTACAAACAAGGTGTACTCCTTACAAGAAATTCCTCTTACAGAATGCTTGAAGCAAAGCACATGAGTGATAAGAATGTTGGGAATACCATGAAAAAGTTGGAAATTATACAAAGAAAGGAAACAATGTCTTGGAACAATCCTCAATCTACATGTCTATCATTATTTTTTAGAGACAACTAGAATGAATTAGAAAAAAATCATTGAACAATTGTATCTATCATTTAAATAATTTTGTCAATGCAATTTGTAAAGAACTTCACTGCTGTAGAGTCAGAGTTTGAAAGTAGTGACATCAGAGTGAGGTAAAACTTCAAATAGACTCAAATCTTAATACTTTTTGAAGCCAGTTATAAAGACATTTAAGTGGATTTCAAATTATAGAGATCCCCAGGAATTTAAGTATATGAAATATAATGCTAAGATGTTTAGAGTTTCTGCTCCAGCTGGTATGGCTCAGGGGATTGATTCCGGGCCTGCCAAGCAAAGGGTCGTGGGTTCGATTCCCAGTCAGGGCACATGCCTTGGCTGCAGGCCAGGTTGCCCAGTGAGGGGTGCACAAGAGGCAAACACACATTGATGTTTCTCTCCCTCTCTTTCTCCCTCCCTTCCCCTCTCTTTAAATAAATAAAAAAATATTTTTTAAAAAGATGTTTAGAGTTTCTATCTTCTTAATTTCTATGATATCTCTTTACAAGTAAAAAACAGTTTATGATTTCATCTATTTTCATTCATTCAACAAATATTAATTGAGGCCTACTATGTGCTAGGCACTGTTCTACTACAAGGCTTATAGAAAACAAAACAAAGTCATTGTCCTTAAGGAATTTAATTGAGACAAAAACACAAACAAATGAATATAGTGTGTAGTATAATGGTAGGTAGTGATAAATATAGTATAATGGTAGGTAGTGATAAGTACTGTCGAGGAATATGAAACCAGGTAAGGAGATAAAATAACATGGACAAGGTGTGAATATTGTGTGAGTAAGGTAAGGTGGCCAGGGAATCATTTTATCCCCAAAATAAGGAAAAACATCCACAATTCCAAGTCATGACTCAAACAAAATAAGTCTTTTTAGAGGAAACCAGAAATTACTGTTCTGGTAGATTCATGTTTGGAAGCATATTTAAATTTAGTAGATTTTTTTCTATTTTTCTATTCCACCCCCAGCTTTATTGGGGTGAGATTTACAAATAAAAATTGTATATATTTCATACTTACACATGTTTTGATATATGTATACATTGTGAAATGGTTATCACAATCCAGTTAATTAATGTCTATCAATCCACATGGTCACCAATTTTATGTTTGTGTGGTGAAAATACTTGACATCTACTGTCTTAGCAAATTTCAAGTGATGCTGCCAGCCTTGTTCTTATTTCTTCGAACTGCTTTGGCTATTTGGGGTCTTTTTGGTTCCGTACAAAGTTTATCATTTTTTTTTCTTTTTCTTTGAAGAATGCCATTGGACTTTTGGTAGGTTTTATATTGAATCTGTAAACCACTTCCGGCAGAATTAGCATTTAAATAGTATTTATTTTTCCAGTTCATGAAAATAGAATGCCTTTCTATTTTTGTGTGCCTTCTTCCTTTTCTTTTATTACTGTTCTGTAGTTTTCAGTGTACAGTTCTTTTACCTCCTTTATTAAGGTTATTCCTAAGTATTTTATTCTTTTTGATGCTATTGTAAATGGTGTTCTTAATGTCTTTTTTGGAGAGTTCATTGTTGGTTTGTAGGGACACAACTGATGTTTGTATGTTGATATTGTCTTCTACAACTTTACTAATTTTTTTTATTAGGTATAACAGTTTTTTGTAGAATTTAAGATTTTCTATATGTAAAATCATGTCATCTGCAAATGGAGATCATTTTACTTCTGCCATCCTGATTTGGGTGCTTTTTATTTATTTCTTGCCTAATTGCTCTGGCCAGGACTTCTAGGACTATGTTGAGTAGTAGGAGCAAGAGTGGGCATTCCTGTCTTATTTCTGATCTTAGAGGAAAAGTTTTCAGCTGTTCACCATTGAGCATGATGTTAGTTGTGGGTTTCTTATTTGTAGCTTCTAGTAGCTTGAGCTACTTTCTTTCTTCACCTAATTGTTGTTCCTTTTCATCATGAAAGGATGTTGAATTTTCTTAAATGCCTTTTTCTGCATCTATTGAGATGGTCATATGATTTTACTCTTTATTTTAATAATGTGGTATATTACATTGATTTATTTGTATATGTTGAACTGTCTTTGCATCCCAGGGATAAATCCTACTTAATCATGGTTTATGATTTTTTAAATGTACAGTTGAATTTGATTTGGTCATATTTTGTTGAGGATTTTTTGCATCTCTGTTCATCGTGGATATTGTACCGTAATGTTTTTTCTTGTAGTGTCTTTGCCTGCCTTTTCAGGGAAAAGCTGCCTTATTAAAATGAGTTGGGAAGGTTACCTTCTCTTCATTTCTTTGGAGGAGATTGAGAAGAATTGGTATTAGTTTTTCTTTAAATATTTGGTAGAATTTATTTTTAGAAAACCAGACTTAGATTGGAGCACAAACATTGGAAATAATGCATTGAAATTGAGAGTAAGTGATGGAGAAGATCAACTGATTGTATATGACCAACACACAAATAGAATCCATCTGAACATCATCATTAGCTTCAGTTAAATGTGAAACACTTTAGAAGAGTGACTAAAAGGATAGACTGTGCTTGAGGATAGTTTGGTCCACATCTAGGTTTGCAATTTTCTCATGGAGTGCATTTTTTTACTTAGCTACATCTCAGTGTTATTATCTGTTAAATCAGTTTTATGGTAATAGTACTTCTCAGGTTTCTTTTCAGGATTAAATGTGCGATAAAGAGCGTAATATTACAATATGACTATTTTTTCATGGGAGAAATTAGGGATTCATAATGATGTTTTTACCACTCTGTTTATCCTTTTCAGTTTGCATAACTAAGTAGTCACAGGACATAGGGTCTTTTCAAATTATAATACAAATGAAGTACAGGTAAATCTTTATACTTTCTTGCATGGTTCTAATTTTACATCCATTCACTACACACAATATGCAGCCATCATTTACTTTTTTTCCTAGTTCGGTGACTGTTGAAATGGGTAAGATCAATTTTTCCTGTCACAGGTTTTATTTTTTTAAAGGCATTATACAAAGTGCAGAAGAAAAATCACATTGTTGATGTGCTGTCATGTTGGCATATTGAAGCAACAGAACTTAATTAAGAGTTCTAAAGTACAATCTTCAATTTGTCCTAGGAAAATGTCATTATTATAGCCTGGCCATCAGAGTGTTGAAAAAGAATGCTACTCTCAGAAAATGAAATTTGTAATTTTCTTCTATTATGTAGCAAGGGGTTTCAGTTACTTCCAAATTGCAACATTTTAATAAGGGTGATACCTGTTTTCAAAAGGGGGTTCAGTCAGGATAATGTTGCACAGTATGGGGCGTAATCAGTGTGATAGAAGTTACAGAAATTCCTAAAGGGGTGTCTAGGCTCTTACTCATATTTGTTAAAATAATGGGAGGAATCATTCCATGTAAGAGTATCAGGCTTTATTTAACCATGTTTAATGAAACAATAAGAATAGCATTTACCGTCACAGGTAAACGTGTTAAAATAATGAGAGATAAAAGTTGCATGGTATAATTTTGTTAAAATAATGGGTGGAATCATTTAATGTAAGAGTGTCAGGCTTTATTTAACCATGTTTAATGAAACAATAAGAGTACCATTTACCTTCGCAGGCAAACATGTTAAAATAATGAAAGATAAAAGGTGCGTGCTATAATTTGAGATATCATACCTCACAAATGACAGATACACATTGTTTATTGTATGCACTCTTTAAATTCTGAAAATGATTGTGATATTTAAAGTTTGTTTTAAAGCTGTTATTAAAGTTTTGAATACAGAAAAAAATTTCTACATATCTGTAAAAAGTATTACAGAAAAATACATTTGTTTTAGCTGGGTATTTAGGTATTTTATCTCTATTTCTCTAAATGACTTGTTTTTATTTGTACTTCTCGGTTTGCCATACTT
Organism: Carollia perspicillata; assembly: GCA_004027735.1. Classification (NCBI taxonomy): domain Eukaryota; kingdom Metazoa; phylum Chordata; class Mammalia; order Chiroptera; family Phyllostomidae; genus Carollia; species Carollia perspicillata. The sequence goes on along the minus strand of PVKM010016100.1, from coordinate 11,649 downwards.
GAATATCACTGATTGATGTTCCGGGGAGGAAAATGAAATTTAGTTTTCTTTTCCCTCCATCCATACACTTTCAGCCTTCCTGTCGTTCTATCCTCCCAACATAACTATAGTGTCGATTAGCAAAATCTTCAGAGTTTACTTTAGTATAACTGTATAAACACTATTCATAACTGAACTACATCATATAATGTGATTTTTTTTCTCTTTTGTTTCTTGCAGAAATATTTTCCCATTGAACCTAATAACTGCCTTGTATTATGGGCACTTAGTTTTTTATGTGCTTTTCGCTAATTCAGCTCCATTATCAAATTATGTAAATCTCCCCTTCACGTATTCAAACTGATTTTGTTCAGTTCCAAATTGGACTGGTTACTTTCCATTCCTGGTGCATGAGTCATTCTACAATACCTTTGTCAGTAAGATCCACATTTTCCTGCATTTTATTTCCTCCTCTGTTCTGCTGTATACTCTCCAATTTGAATACAACCCATATTTTGGAAGCTACATGAGAAAGGGATGCCAGGAGATGCAACTTTGAAATCTTGTATACTTGAAAAAGATTTTAAAAGAAGATTGTATTTATTTATCTTCAGAGAGAGGGGAGGGGAAGGAGAAAGAGAGGAAGAGAACCATCAACCTGTGGTTGCTGCTTGCATACCCCTAAATGAGAGACTTGGCCCACAACCCAGGCATGTGCCCTGGCTGGGAATCGAACCACTGACCTTTGGTTCACAGGCTGGCCCTCAATCCACTGAGCCACACCAACCAGGGCTGAAAAAGCTTTTATTTAATTGATAGTTGGACTGAGCACAAAATTATAGGTTTGATAGTATGTTCCCCGCAAAATGTAGAGTCATTGGTCCATTGCCTTCTAGCCTCTTGTGTTGCAGTTAAAAGTCAATAATAGTCGGATTGCCGATCCTTTGTATGTAACTTGTTTATTTCCTCCATCTCCAAAAGCTTTTTATAAGTATATTTTATTGATTATGCTATTACTTGTGCCAGTTTTTTCTCCCCTTTCTCCACGCTCTGCTCTGTAACCACCACTACCCTCCATGTCCCCTTAGTTCAGGTCCATGGGTCTTACATATAAGTTATTCGGCTTCTGCATTTCCCACACTATTCTTAACCTCCCCCTCTCTATTTTCTACCTACAGTTTATGCTTCTTATTCCCTGTACCTTTTCCTGCATTCTCCTCCCCTCTCTACGTAACCCTGCATGTGATCTCCATTTCTGTGGTTCTGTTCTCGTTCTAGTTGTTTGCTTAGTTTTTGTTTTTTACGTTCAGTTGTTCATAGTTATGAGTTTGTTGTCATTTTACTGTTTATAGGTTTTTATATTCTTCTTAGATAAGTCCCTTTAACATTTCATACAATAAGGGCTCGGTGATGATGAACTCCTTTAACTTGACCTTATCTGGGAAGCACGTTATCTGCCCTTCCATTCTAAATGATAGCTTTGCTGGATAGAGTCATCTTGGATGTAGGTCCTTGCCTTTGACGACTGTGAATGCTTCTTTCCAGCCCCTTCTTGCCTGCAAGGTTTCTTTCAATAAATCAGCACTCCTTTATTAACGTCGTCTCAGTATTGTTAAGCTCCATGGTAGTATTTCTTTGCTGAGGGCCTACTTTAACTTGTGGTGCTGGGTAGTCAGTGAAAATCTGGAAATCCATCTGGAAAGTTCTCCTGAATTTTGTGTTTTGATAATTATCTCTCCTCCGTGTTTTTCTCAGTACTTTTTCTAGAATGCCATTCCTGTTAGCCATGTTGAATATTTAAACTCTTGACTTGATTCTCTACTTTCCTTATCTTTTTCTCTCATTTTTTTTTCACGTCTGTCTTTTGCTGTGAATTTGGGAAAATTTTCACAATTTTATCTTCCAATTTATTAATATAATTATTATTTCTTTTTCATTTTGCAGTAATGAGCCATCCAGTCTCCTGCATTGAGCATCAAAAGCCTGGCTGCTAGCATTCTGCAACTGACGGTGGACAGAATGTTCATGGTCTCAACATTCAGTAAGTAAAATTTTCTTTAATTCCCCTATTTCCTGTGTGCTCCCTATACCATCCACTGTGCTTGGCGTTCTTGTTTGGCCCCCCTAGTTCTATCTCTGTCCTTCACTACCCTGTGAATTAGGTGTCTGATGCCTCCATATATCAGCAATCGGGATTGGATTAGGCCAGTGAGAAGGATGTCTCTATATTGACTGTATTGAAAGGAATTTAGGGTGGTCCTTCTGTACCATTCCCGGGCTTTCTGGGGTCTAGGTAATGGACTGCTCCCCTTACTTTTCAGCCCAGCTGCTGGTAGCCTCTTTCTTTGCTCTTGCCAGCCCCAGGTGCTGCCCTGTCCCCATGGATGTTAGCTTCCCATCGTTGAAGTAAACCAAATAGAGGTACTTAGTATCATCCATAAAGTAAAAATACAAAGACATTCTGCACGAAAATAATAAAATACATGAGTGTAGAACTTGGAAAATAAGTTAGCAGGTGTTCGAGAATGATTATTCATAAAGAAGGATTTATTTCTTTACATGGAATACATCACAGTAAACACTAACTTATTTTTACTGGATTTAAAATAAGCTTTCTGTCATTGAAATTTAGTTTATGCACAACTTTACACAGTATATCAGCTGATTAAGGCAGGGAAGCATCTGACAACAAAGAGGATTAGAGACAGTGGGAAAATTAAAAGGGCAGATTTTCAAATTGAGTGCGAGTTTCAGCAGATTTTGAATCCATCCACGGAAGAATTTTTGGTGTCTAATGACTGTAGTTCTATCATTGTGGTTCCAAAATTAGCGTCTTGAATCTTTAGCCCAAAAAAGTGATTTGAGTTGCATGCAGACTGGATTGATGAGAATGCAGTTTTATCACTCTGGGGCACGGCTAAAATCTAATATGGCAAGCACTGGAAAAACACGGCTTATTTTAACTGTGAGGCTCTTCAATTTGTCATTACTGATTAAGAGCTGTCTGGACTGGCTCTCCCGGTCAGTCAGATTATCCCAAGTGCCATCTCATTGCTGGGAAATGCTCACATCAGATGAGAATCTGGTTTATTCCTAAGCATTTACGGGCATTTCAGCTTTGCCTTGGGGTGGGGTCTTGGACTCTATAGTACATAACTAACAGACTCTGCCTTTAATAACGTATCTCAGAAGCAACATTTGAATTGAATCATAAAAAAAGGAATTTTTGAAAAGAAAAAGTATAGCTTAAACGTCATTTATCTTGCCTGCCAAGGGCATTAGCGTTTATTAATCATTGCATGAGGCACATTTTATATGGTGATTACATTTGGACTAATTAAAAGGTTCAGTCTGTTTCAAGGCTGTTAGTAAAGCAATTATCCTCTTAAGTAAAAGGTGTTAATAGGGGAAATCTCCATAACTACTGGCACAGGAGAAATACTGTGGCAGTTTACCTTAGATATTTTCTTCCTGGTGAATTTTCTTATTCACAATGTCTGTTAGCACACTGTTAGCCATGACGTGGTCTACAGACCAGCAACTTGGACATCATCTGCAAAATCGGTAAAATCGCAGCCCCTCAGTCAGGACCCATCCCATACTTACTGAACTAGAGCCTGCATTTGAATAGCACCCTCAGGGGATTCCTATGCGTGTTAAAATTTGAGAACCGTGAGATTAAAGCATAGTCTCCTGGTCATCGAAACCCAGCTGATACACTCACAACAGGCTCAGGAGAGTCATAGTCTCCAATGGAATTAAACAGCAATGCCTTCAAAAATGGCATCCTAGAGCACAGTATTTGTTGGCACTGAATCCAAGGGTTCCATTGCACATTTGTAACTAAAATATTAAAGAAGGTGCACCAACAAAAGATTGTATGATATCATGAGCGATGATGATATAATTTTGAAAACGTATATTTAAAATTCGTATAAAAACTACTCTCTAAATGAGAAAAATTCCTTCCTTTCTGATCTTCACTCACATCAACCCATCTAGGTGGTATTCGTGATACCGAATGTCTTCTCTAAATAAAGCTCAAGCTCTCCCTTTCTTTAGAAGGCACAGGACCTCACATTTTCGGCCTGAGAGATTCAAATAAACTGCTGTGAAGTATTTGGATTAATTAATCTCCTTTACGTTGCATATGCAAACAACTGATAACACTTTTTAAACATGCTATAGAAAGATTAATTGGGGATTTTTACAAAGGGCAGATTTATATTACTTTGTTTTTCCTTTATGTTACATCCCTGAATAGAAAGAATATGCTAGAGTATATATCTGAGAACACATAAAATATGCTTAGCCCTATAAAGGGCAAATCCCCCTATAGCCTGGGTCTGTTATACTTCCTCCTTTGCTTCAATAAATATTCATTGGTTATCTACTGTGTACCACAAAGTACTGCAAAGATTGAATATCCACCCTAGAGTTGTTCACAATCTCTTGGGGAAGAAGGTCAAGGACAACATTACCATACCATACTATAAATGCTATAACAGTGTTGCCAACACATGATGGAGAATAGAGAAAAAAGGGTCTAACTCATTCAGTCTTTAGAATCAGAGAGTGATTCACAAAAGAGGTGACTGCTTTAGACATATTGGTACTGTGATTTATGATATAAATATGCACAAATGTTGGCTTGTCTTTTCAGAGATGGTAGTTGAATGAATCTTTTCAGTAGAGCCAAGTCTAATATTGGCAGGTTTGATTAGCCTGAATTCTGTCCAAAATGTAACTTGATGGACAAGATTAAAATGAAATAACTGCTGCTAACGTAGTAAAGACAAAAGTCAATTGTCTCTTGAATGAATCTGAATGAATAGCACTCAAATATTCTCTCTACCCCTGAACATTTATAATTTTTGCTGCAGTGGAGATAGAGGGGCTTTGGCGGGACAATCATAATGATGACAGCTGACATCTGTAGTTTACAATTTGCCATTGTATTCATTATATCATTTAATTTTCACAACAACCCTATGACGTAAGTGGTGCTGTATTTTGCTGGGTATAATGCACACTTTTTTGCTCAAACTTTTGATGGAAAAGTAAGGATGCACATTATACATGGGTAGTACCTGAAATACCTTGTATCGGGTCTTGTGTTTTGTAATCATTTGTTACATAACATTTCTTGCACCACAATATGTTCAAAAATAAATGCTAAAATTCCTTTATAATACAGAAACTGGTATCTAAATAAAAATGAATAAAAAATGAATTAAAAAATTAAAACAAAAGATTTTTTTCCCTGAAAGTTTAGCCCCGAAACATGGGTCCGCATTGTACATGGCAAAATACGGTGTTTGCATTTCCCAGTTGAAAACATGTCAAAGTAAATGGCAGAGCCTGGATAGGGAGTAGGTGTGTCAAACTCTGAAATTAATAGCAGTTCTCCTAGAACTAGAACTTTCAAACTTCAATAGAAGTCTCTCTTCATTCCACATTTTATCAAGACACTTCTCCTTTGACCTGGAGAGCTTCATTGGCAAGAATTTCTTACGGGCTGGCATGGAAATTTGGGCTTTTCTTCTGAAACAAGAACTGTTACTTTCTCCGCCAAACCCAGTCTTCCTTCTGTATTCTGTGTCTGAGGAGAACCAGCACAACATGAACAAGGGACTTAAAGGTCAGAGTGCAATTGAAAATTACCTTAAAGTTTTTAAACTGAGCACAGGTGAATAGTGGTGGTGCCTTTAAAGCAGACGAAGAATATGCATAGGGTAGGGTTTGGGTTGCAGACTAAGCCACTATACTGTGAAATTTTGCCCAATAGGTAGTGACTACCATCCGTCAATGGTTAGGCATAGCACCAGGCTTCTGGAACAGAGAGTCTTGGGTTACGGTTGTTGGGTGTTGTTCATCTCAGTTGGATGAGGACCTGACGCATGCCTGGAGCATAAGCACAGTTGTAGGGATTTCCAAGGGTCAGGAACGATGGCAGCTTTTTAGCTAACACTGATCTGTGAAAGGGGATTGGAAGGCAAATCAGAAAACCGAGACAGAGCCCAGTCAAATGGTCTGAGCTGACATGCCAAACTCAGAAACAATGCTTCATGTTGATGACATAGAGGGGCATATTTCTTAGGCATTACCTGGTGCAAAACATAGTTTCAAAATGGAGAGTTCCTCTCTGATATGTCAGGCTTGTGATAAAATGACTTGCTTTTAATGATTTCAACATTAGATAAGAGTTTTTGAAGAACTCCAGCATTATTTAGAACTGGCTCAAGAATCATCAAGTCTAAGTCTATTGCTTTGGGCAAGGCTGGGAAAAGTGTAAGTTGGTCTATCTGATGTGACTGGATTATTACAAATATTAAAATGAATATAATGTACACCATATAGTGGGTCATTAGAAATACAATCCAGCTGTAAAAATTAAATTTATCAGATTTAATATAAAAGTTCTGTGATGGTCTCGTGGTAGTTAGATTAATGGTCCCTCAAAGGTGCTATGATCTCACTTATAAGTGAAATCTGATGAACAAAATAAACTAACAAACAAAATAGAACTAGAGGCATAGAAATATGGAATGGACTGTCAGTGGCCAGAGGGGAGAGGAAGGATAATGGTGGAAAGAAGGAGAAGGGATTAGTTAAAAAACATGTATGAATGTCCCATGGGCCTGGGACAACAGTGTGGGGATTGACTGTGGGAACAGGGGGTGGGCTTGGAGGAGGAGGGCAAAGAGGGAAATATTGGGACAACTGTTATAGAATAACAATAATAAAAATAAAAGGTTGATAAAGTTTGCTTGAAAAAAGGTGCCCATACTTTAATCTCCAGAACCTGTAAATGTTAGCTTACATGCCAAAAGAGAATTTGAAGATTCGATTTAAGGTTAAGGATGTTGGGATAAGGAGATTGTTCTGGGTTATCCAAGTGGGCCTTTTGTAATCACATGAGTCCTTCAAATCAAAGAAACTCCCCTGGCTATAGTCAGGGAAGAAGATAGTAGCAGGAGAAATACCCGGGGACACATTGCTGGTTATGAGATGTAGGGATCTATGTTCAAGAACCTGAATTCTGCTAAGAACTATAATGAGTCAGGAAATGGGTCTTGAAGGAAGGAGCACAGCCCTGCCAATGCCTTCACTTTAGTCTGATGAGACTTGGGTTGGACTTTGGACCTACAGAACAGTAAGATAATAACTGATTTCTTGTGAGGCACAGTGTTTGTGGTACTTTATTATGGCACTAATAGAAAACTAATATAGTCTCACAGTATGATTTGTAGATTTACAGATTTTAATCGCATCATAAGCTAGGATTTCTGCTTGTTTTGTCCACTGATATATGTCAAGTGCTCATAACAGTACCTGGGAAAATATAGGTACTCAATAAACATTAGCTGAATTTATTTATTGGTCATTTCATCAACAAATATTTTTTGATTGCCTATGAATTCAAGAACGATGGCAGCTTTTTAGGTAACACTGATCTGTGAAAGGAGATTGTGCAAGGTGTTGCATTGGGATGTGAAGATACAGAAGACCTATTTTTTTTACATGTGATTTGAGTCAAGCAGTTTGGATCAAACTTGATTAATAACAAGGGTCAGAAAACTATAGCCTGAAGACCAAATCAGGCTCACTGTCTATTTTTGTAAGTACAGTTTTATTTGAACACACTCATACTCATTAGTTTAAATATTGTTTATGGCTGCTATTGTTCAACAACTACCGTGTTGAGTAGTTGCAACAGATACCATATGAGCCACAAAGCCCAAAGTGTTTACAATCTGGTCTTTCATAGAGAAAAAAACCAACCACAATGGTCAGCCCTTGACTTAAAATCCTGTCTTTCCAACTTGCTGTGTTCTTTGGTCAAAGTATGAAACCTCTCTAGTCTTGTTTCTTCTTTTGTATAACACAGAGACAGTGCTACTTTTTCTCTCAGGATGGTCTTAAGAATTAAATGTTGAATGAGAATTAAATGAGGGATTCTAGTGTTCAGCATAAAGTAATAATCTAATAAACAGTGGTTGTTACAATGTTTGAATTGATTCTCTCCTTATTTTACTGCTGTCATCATCATCACATAATCAAGTTGAAGAAGAAAGGTGTTCTGGGAAAGTATATCTACCATGGTTATAAATTAAAACTCAGATCCAGTTTGCCACTTCTAATTATTATGGTCCATTTAACTGGTCCAAGTACTTACCAGTTAGCTGATAAATTTGGACCTGACATTTTAATAAATATTTTATTTATTTATTTTTAGGAGAAGGGAGGGGAAGGAGAAAGAGAGGGAGAGAAACGTCAATGTGTGGTTGTCTCTTGTGTGCCCCCTACTGGGGACCTGGCTCACAACCCAGGCATGTGCCCTAAGTGGGAGTTGAACTGGTGACCCTTTGGTTTGCATGCCTGCACTCAGTCCTCTCAGCTATACCAGCCAGGGCTAGAGCTGGTTTTATCTGGATCTGTTACACCATCCTTGTGTGTGTAAGCATGGTAGATTGTGTTTTCAAAGATTGTCTCAACTATATCTCCCATCTCATATACTCTTTTGCGATGTGATCTTGCCAGCCTGCCATCAACAGATAGAATATATTTTTCTTCCCCTTGAGGCTGGTCTGTCCCCATGACATGCCTGGAATCGAATGCAGCTCTGGGGATAGTTTAAAACAGGCAAGGATGAACCTTAAGATTTGTAGTTTCTTCATTCAGGACCATTTTGGAATGGTCCTTCTTAGAACCCATATGCCATGTTGTCTAGAAGCCCTTGTATCTATGTGGAGAGTTCTACTTGGAGAATAACTAAATCTTCCACCTGAAAACCCTGGCAACTAGCAATGTGAGTGTGGCCATTTGGAACTTTCCAGATACCCTGTCTCTTAGCCAGCATCATGTGAAGCAGAACAAGTGTCTCGTCACTTCACAGATTATGGAAGATAATACATTGCTTTTTTTTTTAATTCACTAAATATTGGCATGCTTGCTACACAGCAAGACATAACTGAACTATTGACTTCATGTGACAAATAATTCTCTCCTTCAGGATGTCTCACTGCCCATAGGAACCTGTGACTATAGCGTTTTGTCATTTTAGATGAAGACTAGCGTTAAGCCACCATTTGGAATTCTCTTTGAAAGTTTCATAGTTTCAGGTCTCTTTTCAGAGAAGTAAAGGCTGAAGAGGGGTGAAAAGCAAGAAGCAGGTTTCCAATACTGGAGGATAGATCATTTTGAAAATGGTCTGAATAAGAGTAAAATGTATTTATACAGATGTTAGTGGCTTCATAATGTAGTACCTTTTTTAGTTTGGTATCCTCACCACTCACTTTTTACTTTCTTACTACCATTCCTTTCCTCATGCATTTTTCTCTGCTTTTTAAAGACCTTACTGTTCTTGAATTACTTGATGAATACCTATCGAATAGTTACTGTGCAAAGGCCGGCTCAAATGCCGCTTCCCCCAGAAAGATGTCACTGATTCTCTCAGCCAAAAATTCTGTGTATGCCTGAATATGAGGTCATATCCAAATCAATTAGTGGATGAAAAAAAATATTGGCTACCTTGAGTACATAAACTGTAAGGACGTAGATTGGGTCCAATGTCTAATGATAATATTGCATGGATTAATGGAGTTACACTTGCATATTTAAAATCATGTATGAAATATCAATTATTTTAGAAATACACCTTTGTTGTAGTATCATATTTGTAAAACAGTGTTATTCAACTCTGCACCTAAACCCTCAGTATCAGTCAAGTCCCTCTTCTGGGTCCTCTAACGTGGTTTTCCAGAAGATACCATCTTCTCTTCCACCTATGCTGGTCAAGATCTCCCACTTTCTACCGCTACTAGAACTTGAACTGAAGTGCAAAAACGCATTCCTGTGTAATCAGAGCAGTGTTTTAGTTTTTTATTTCCATTCTTTTCTTTAGGTGTGTATTAGTGATTTCCACAAATGAACTAGGTATCCTCATTTGCAAATGTCACATGTCTCAGGAATAATTACTGAATCTAGGTCACATGTATTTATTTGCCTCTTAAAAAACTCATTATTTTTAGCTAGAATTGTTTGTCATTTATCCAAAGCAGGTGTTTTCCAGCGTGGCCCAACTCTGGAAACACTAGAAAAGCACTGAAAACCTCAAGTAGGGCATCCCGGTGGGTCTCCTCCCTTAGTATTGTAATTCATTTCCCTAGGATGAGGCCCCAAATTTTAGTTTTTGAAATGTCCTCCAGTGATTCTAATGTGTAACCAGAGTAGAGAACCACTGGTCCTAAACTAGCATTGGTAGAGTAAGTGGTTCTCAAAGTGAGGGTCTGAGATCAGCAGCAACAGCATCACCTGGGTACTTGTTAGACATGCAGATTCTCAGGCTTTACCTTAGGTCTTCACCATCAGAAACTCTAGGAGTGGTGTGCAGCCATCCGGGGCTTTAACATGCTTCCCAGGTCATCCTGATGTATATACTAAAGTTGGAAACGCACTGATTTAGGCTATGTCTTTCTCAAATAGTAATTGGTTGTTCAAATTAAATTGCTTGATAGATCCATATGTAATATGACAAATTTAAAAGGAATCCATAAGGGAGAGATAATTTGGGAAAATTACTTGCCTATTATGCAAGCACATATATAGTAACCTCTCCTACAGTGTTTTAACTCCTATAGTACTTTGTGTGTCTTTTAAGCAGTGGGCAGTTTTTTGGCCAAATCATTCTCCCATAAGGGGTGGACAGCTCTGTGCATCTTTAAAGGCAAGCAAGTGCTCTGTACCCAGAGGTGCCCAGACACTCTGGGTCCATATGAATAGATAGATGTCTTAGGATACAAGTAGTATCCTAAGCAAGACCACCAAAGCCCAAGCCTCCTTTTTGATGGTAATTTAAGGATTCATCCACATACACCTTTTTCAGTTGTACAGACAAAAACGTCACCTCAAGGCCTTAATTTAGGAATTGTAAACCTTTGGTTTTCATGCTGGGGAAGGAATCAGTGATAACTTTAATATACCCTTGAGCTCTCCTCTGCTCATTATTTCCCAGATCTGTACTTAGGTTTTGTTTAGTGGTATCCTTTTGCTTCTAATAATTGACTTCTGAGATTAATAAAGTCTTGAAAGTATAGAAGAAAAAAAAAAGAAAAGTTGTCTCCTTGAGAATAGGAGCAAATACTTCTTTTTTTTATTGTCATATTTTTTTATTTTAATTGTTATTCAAGTACAGTTTTCTGTCTTTTACTCCCATCACATTCCACCCCCCGCAGTGCTCCCCACCTCCCTCCCATTTGCACTCCCCTTAGTTTTTGTCCATGTGTCCTTTATACTTGTTCCTATAATCCCCTCCCTTTTCCCCTGAAATTCCCTCCCCTCTCCCCTCTGGATACTGTCATCCCCTTTTCTATTTCAATGTCTTTGGTTATATTTTGCTTGCTTTTTTGTTTAGTTGCTTAGGTTCCTGTTAAAGGTGAGATCATATAGTATTTGTCTTTTACTGCCTAGCTTATTTCACTTAGCATAATGCTTTCCAGTTCCATCCATGCTGTTGCATGGGGTAGGAGCTCCTTCTTTTTTTCTGCTGCATAGAATTCCATTGTGTAAATGTACCTTAGTGTTTTGATCCATTCATTGACTGATGGACACCTAGGTTGCTTCCAACACTTGGCTATTGTAAATTGTGCTGCTATGAACATTGGGATG
>PVKM010016099.1:0-27186 GCA_004027735.1 Carollia perspicillata | reverse complement strand
TTTTGTTAGGGTGGCCTTACATAGTAGGTGTCCTGTGGGACCCAGAAGCATAGTCCACTTTGCTCACCTGAGTTGGGTGCTCTAAGAATGTTTCTTATACACATTATGTAGGCTCTCTTTTTGTAACTGACTCTTAATTTCTATTGGTTCACTTGTGCATGGGATTGACCTTCAGGCTGGCTGACTGTGGGGCTCAGTCCCCAGCACAGTGTGCAAGCTCCTTTGCAGGTGATGACCACTGGAAGCAGAATTTGCCTCAGTAAGTTTTTGTGCCTGTTGAGATCTCCCTGCTGATGTGTTGCTTGTGCAGCTTTTTGGATCCTGCTCTGTTGTTGTCTGAGTAGTCACTGGGCATATTGGTTCTGAATCCCTTCAAAGGGACTCTGGCATAGATCTATGTCAGATGCTGCCTGTGACTAGCCCTGAGCAACCTGTTTGGATCTCTCATTGATCCACAGCTCCATCTGCTGGTCCTGAGTATTTGCATAATGGACTCAGCTATGTACCAAAACTGGCTTTTACCAGGATCAGGCCATGGACAGGGTAAGCTCATGCCTCAAAGCATGCAGAGATCTACCTCTGCCTGCAGGCTGACAGATTTAGTCACTGAAAGAACTTCCAGCTGTGCTCTTCAGCAGAGCATAAGCTCCACAGGGTGGGCTGAGAGGGAATCCTGCAGGTGGGGCTATTGTTTTCCTTAATGTTTATGCCACATGGAGGGGGTGATCTGTCCAAGAATGATGGCTACTTCAGTATGAGGAATAACTGAGCACAAGATCCAAGCACAAGACTGACACTCCAGCTCTTCCCCCAGATCTGCTAACCCCAGAAACTCCTCATAAGACTTTAGTCTGTTCTGCTCTTCCTCTGTCAGAGCCCAAGTTAAGTGATTGCAAATTCAACTTTGTGAGTTGGTCCTTTAAGGGGGTGGCAGTATCTCTATCTATTTTTCCCTAGTGAAGAGGAACCTTGCTGCTTTTGATAGCCAGATATTATGTGGGTGCCTATTCCCAGTTCTGGTGCTTCAGGCTTAGGAACCCAGCGTGGGGTTTAGACTCCACACTTCTGAGGCAGAACCTCCCTGCATCTGCTGTATCTCTCCAGAACTTTAGCTACTGAACATGGGAACCTAGCCAACTGTCTCCCACCTCCACACTTCCTACCAGTCTTGATGTGGCTTCTTCTGTCATTCCTTGGTTGTAAGGCTTCTCTCCAGCTAGTCTTCACTTAGTTATTCAGGATGGTTTTTCTATAATTTCATTGTAATTCCAGTTTGGTTCTGGGAGAAAATTAGTGTAGCTTCCTCTTACTCTACTGCTATCTTCAATCTCTGTTAAGGGTTTTCAGCTTCTCCACTGAGCTAGGTCTTGTGCCAACCTTGGACTAGACAGACCCATTTGGCAGCTACTGGGGGGGCTCCAGAAAAAGAGAGTTTGGAAAGGTTGAAAGTGGGAGGGTAAAGAAAAGTGGGGTCTGGGAGCTTTCAGGATTTGTGTATTTGAGGAGGAATAGAGTTTGTGACCTCCTTCTCAGCCTAGCCTCATGGTATGTGCTCCCAAGAATAAGAGATCTTCATAGTCCAGAATGGGCAGTGTAAATGTAAAATGCAGTGCTTGAGTGGGTAGAATTCAGAAAGTGCTGATAAAGGAGAAGGGCATTCCAGGCAGGAGGGAAGACCAGGTAGCAAGATGAGCTGAATGTGTCTGAGACAGTGAGGCCTAGAGCACGTGGCTGCATGTGGCTGTGCAATAGTTGGCTAAGGTAGAATGTTTCATGGCCAAATGCATTTCCTACCTGACTTACTTTACAGAACAGAGTAGACTGCAGACTATGGAAAACAGACCATGCTTTTGTTATCCTACATGGGTTAGGTGTCTATTTTGTCCATAACATGATGCAAACAAAGATGTTTTCTTCAGTAATTTCCATAGTTGCCAAGACTCTTTTAACGGAAGATTTTGTGTTCAGCAGAGTCCCAAAAACACAGTACAGAAATCGTTAATGTTTGCTGAACAAGAACTCAATTGCTTTTCTTCTTATTGGGCTTGTTACCCAACCTTCTTATGAACATTGATTGATATCATGTTTACTTAGATGACTGGTTTATACCTAATCTGAACTTTCCTGCCAAATTAATTTTTGAAGTTAGTGAGAATTGGGGTTAAACAAATTTAAAATAAGAGGAAAAACCATACCAAATTTTACTTCATAGTATGTAATGTTAGAATAAACTTCCAATAAACATGTTAGTTTATAGTTATAAGATTAAAAGAATTAAAATGAGTTTTCTAATCTTTTAGTTAATATTTTATTCCCTATAAATTTGAAAATGACTCTTATTTAATATGATTTGTTTTTTCATGGAAAATTTGTGACCCATGAGTATTATGTAGAGAAAAAAGATAAAATTATAAGCTGAGCAATATTAATTTGAACATTGTATAAGATGTTTATCTTTTTTTCACAAAGAGCACTTTATGTACCTTGAATACACATTAGAACTCTGATGGTTTTATGTGTATATTTTATATCTAACTATCAAATTTTCTGATAAGATTTGTTACTCTGAGCCATTTTAAAATTTATCATATCCATCTTACTCACACCCACTTGCAGTTAAATCACTTTGAAATGTGACATTTTATATCAGTAACACAGTAGGACTATTATTTACTAAATTATCAAATGCTGGTGTTAGTGCATTCTTCAAGATTTGTGTGAATTATCCAAACTCCAGTGTAAGCAGAATGATTGCACTAGACAATTTGGAAACGCTTTAGGCCTTCCTGGAAATTGCAGCCTGCAGAAAGTCCTAAAAGTCATACCAACAAGAGTTCGAATGGCAACATGCTGCTTATAAGTGTTTCCAAGTTTATGTATTTAAACATTTTATTATCCTACTTTTTCAGGAGAAACTATGACCTCAGATGTTGCGATAAATCCTCTCTTTTGTCTAATTTACCTAACTCAAGGCGGCTCCCTATGTTCTGTGTAAACCTGGAGAGAAAGCATGTTGTAGCAGGAAGACAGGACAAATTAGAGGTGATAGAACTGGGCGCCTTTCCCAGTCCAGCCTGGCATTTCCTATATGGTCTTGGGCATGTTACTGATCCAGCTAAGAATTAGTTTTCTCTTTTGACCATTTGGAGGAGAAGGATCACTAAATCATTGTAAAGATTACAGTCAGAACTACTTTAGGGTTTTTGTCCTGAATACGTCCTGATGAATATTGTTTCATTTGTGTATAGGGATCTAAGAATGAAATAATAATTACACATTCCTGGCTTTCGATTCTAAATAGTTACTGTGATGAAAAGGTGTAAATTAAATAATCAGATTAACATTGATTGATGGGACCTATGTCTACAAGTTTAAAACAATCAGCACTTTTTTCTTCATGGCTGAGTGATAATTAGTAGGAGACATAGTTATCAACACTTAGCACATAGATGTGAAGATATTCACTGCTTATATAGAACAGATGGAATATATATATTAACTCTTTTCATACATTAGATAATATGCCTTGACATGATTTTCCAGATGTTTTAGGGTATAATTTACATGGGCCAATATGTAGCTTTTTAAGATGCAAAATTACTTCAACAAGGAAGCTTTTCAAAAAGTAGTTTTAAAAAAGATAAAAATTTTTAGAGCTTTTTTAGTAGTTAAAGTCCAAAAAATACCAAAGGTGTATTCAGAAAAACAACACTGAATCAGAAGCCATGTAGAAAGGAACTGTCCATAGACACATTGTTTTGCTGGGGCTGGAGTTGCAGGGGTGGGGTGGGGGAAGAAAAGCATTTCAAACTCTCTCTTAAATGTAAGTTTGTGGGCCATCAAGTGGAGCTACCAACCCATAATAGTAGTCTCCCAACGTGTACCATGCTGCCATTTAAGTAGAAAGTCACTTCCTAGGTGAGAGTGTCCTATATAGTACACCAAAGCAATATACAGATGCCCTTCAGTCAGAATTTAGCCTGCACTGTTTTAATTTTTCCCAGTTACAAGATTTTTGGTGCGACTTATAAGGTTCTTTTGTCACTGGTTAATGCAAGTAACATTATTGGACTATTTATTTTTTAAAGCCAGAGAATATTTCATTACATAGCTGGAAAAAGTAGAGTTGGTATTTACCAGATACTACAGTGAACATTAGCAACATGTTAGAGTTCAATACCAATATGCTTTAATTTACCTTTTCTATTTTTAGATGTTGCCTTCTTCCTACATTCTTAGACACATCCTCCAACTATTTATTCATCCATTCATCCATACATGTATTGCTATATATTCCATATCTCCCTCTCAAATGTTTCAATTTTAAGTTATTTCATTTGAGGCTCAGGTGGACAAGAGAGTCTAGAATGCATCTGTGGATAATTTATGGTTGCTGATTTTACTTGCTCCTGAAAATTCATCTCATCCTTCAACATTTAACACCTCTTGTACTTCTGTTGGGGCTACATAAATCAAAATGTAATGAGGTTCAGCCAGGGCCACCCCAAAGGGGGGTTTATGATAGTGTCCAGAACTCAGGGTGTCCAGGAAATATAAAAATATAGGATATCCGCAACCCCACAGGTCTGGGTTGGGGATGGTACACATCGAACAGGGCCATTGAAAGTTATTTTGCATATCAACAGTTGGCCAGCTTCATACCTGATATGCAAAAAATGGTTATTTTACATATCTATATGTAAAATACATATCTATATGTAAAATATCAACAGCTGGCTAGCTTCATAGATATGTTAAGTAACCATGGCCAAGCTTTGAGCCTGGGAAATGGGAGTCACTTCAACCCATGACATAACTGGGAGGCAGCTCCCCTTATAGCACCTTTATAAGAGCTTGGAGATGGTTTGCTCCATGACACAGGGCCATATCTTCCTGGACTAAGTATGGCAGCCCAGAAAGGCTGGAAAAATATGGGAGTGCTGGCAGGTGTAGCTGACTGTGGAAGGAGTAGGAAATGGGGTTGGAGAGGAATATTCGCACTTGGATTTAAACCCAGACATGGCATCCATGCAGGGCTTACCACATGATTTGGGGGTTGGTTTTGAGGCTCCCTTTACCATATGGTTTAGGAAGCAGAAGGGACAATGCAGGACTAGGGACGGGCACAATGAGAGACTTTCTGGGAAGGAAAGGGATGAAAGGACACTCACTGGTGGGCCATGAGAAGGTGCCACATGGTTTTAGATTAAGAACTAAAGATTACAACAACACAGCTGATCGTGCTGGGAACCTTGGGAGGCATGCCAAGTGAGCACGGATTACTGGGAAAGATCAGGAGCTAGACAAGCCATGGACTTCTATTTTCTTTTCTGTGATACAGTACCCCTGACTGGCCTGACTGGGCAAAGTGGGGAAGGAAGGACTGTTGGTGTTTCAAGGAACTTTGGGTATTTAACAGTGACATACTGCAATTACTCTAAACCTCTATAACTTTTGAATAAATAGATCCTTTCCTTTTCACCAACCTCTGGCATTGAAAGCCATAATTCCAATTCCTAAGGGCAATGGGCAAGGCAAACCTAGTACAGAGGGACACTGGGAGAGGTAGGGGTCCATTGGTAACAGTATCTTGTCTCCCCGAAATAGGTCCATTCTGTAACAAAAAGATATGGTCTCATCTTTTTTAAAAAATGTAATAGGTATAAAACAAATATATTGCAAAATAATTACCATAACCACTAATTAATAAGAGTATTTAAACTAATGGAGAATGACATCCAGTGAAGTGAAGGTCACTTTGGATTGGTTAAGCATATTTTTCAAAATAGTCTTTGCAAAGGCGATTGTGGGTGTAAGTTTGTGTTGGATGCAGTGGAAACGAAACAGGGAATGCTAGACTGGAATGCTAGACTCTGCTTAGGAAATGAGAGGATGTTTCACAGGGAAGATGCCACTGAGCTTGTCTTTAGGTAGGACAATGTTTGCCTGGAATTTTAGTGAGTGAGGCATTTGGTCATGAAAAGAATAACGTTTAAAGCAGGGAGAAGAAATACTGCGTCAGGACAGAACAAGGCATGTTTAGAAGTCAGCAACTTGTTTGTATTATTGGAATACAAATGTTAAAAAAAGGGCGAGGACCATAGGTAGGTGGGGCATAAATACAGTAAGAACTTGGTACCATAACCTAAAAATTTGTACCTATCTAGAGTCAGTGTGTCAAAATAGTATGGAGACAGATTTTTGACTTGACACAGAAATATTTCAATAGTAAGAGACAACAGTGAAGCAGAAAGACCTCCCCTTTCATTCCATTTGGAAATCCTTAGAAGGAAATGAGTAATGAATTAGTATAAAAAATATCTAAGAACTAAAGATGAGTCATAAAGACATGAGCACTTTGTCACTGAAGGTGTATAAACTGGACCTTCTTTATATGTCAAAGATGTTGAAGGGATTCTTTTATCAGCTGTGATGTCAAATTAAGTCTCCACATGCATTTTATAGATTTAAGATTCACTGATAAATGAATAAGTACCTTTTACTGGCTTGTATAACCATGTTTTAGAAGAATGAAATACATTTTATTCTGTGATATAAAAATTTGCATCAAATCCAGTGTTTCCATATTGATGTGTCAGAATATGCTGCACCTGTGATTGCACAGATAAGCCAAACTATCCCTGTGGTTTCTGCTCCAGTTTGCGTTCAATTCTGCTCAAATGTGGACATCCAATAGGATGGTTTCTTTATCATGAGACCTGTGGCCCTCATCCCTCCATTCCTCATTAGTCTATGATTTCTCCACTTTCCAGGATATGAACCAGCTCAGGTTTTCTTTGACACCCGCTACCGCATCCACTCATCTTCCTCCTGCACCACCTGTTCTCTTCTGAAGACATTCTCATGTTCTCTCCATTATCTATGTTCTCACAGTTTGATTATCAAAGGCTTATAGCATCCCAGCAGAGGACTAGATTTGCTATGCACATTATTAATTTTGGATTTTTTTCTTGTGACGTGAAGGTTATAAATAAACTATATAATGTTATACTACTCATACTGATAGCAGTGCATTCATTGAACAAATACTTTGGGGCACATACAGCATGCCAGACACTGTTCTTAGCACTGAGGACTTAACACTGCAGTGATTAAGACAAAGTACCTTGACTTTGAGCAGCTTACATTCTGATGAGGAAGAACCAGCTAAAAACTTATAATACAAACAAACAAATACATAAACAAGGTGTTTCATACAGTGATAATGCCTCAAAGCAAACAAAAGGGCAAATAATAGTGACTTGCTAGGCTGGGCTGTTGTTTTTAGCTAGCACAATCAGAAAAGCACTCTCAGAGGAAGTGGCATTTGAGCTACTGCAAACTGATGGGAGGAGGACAATGGCCAGAGGGAACAGCAAGAGCCAAGGCCTTAAGATTGTACCAACATGGCCCCCTTGAGGGATACAAAGAAGACCCATGGAGTCCAGTGCCCAGCAGGTGAGGGAAGGACTTGTAGAAGATAAGACTGTTGAAGCAGGCAGGGGACCAAGTCATGGAGAGTCATACAGTCTTTCCTGAAGTAATTAAATATCAATCTAACTCCAGTAGGAAGCCATTGAGAATTTATTCAGAGAACTGATAACTGGAAAAAAACATCACAATTTAGGGGTGTCATATAAAAACAAATGTAATATATTAAAGTTCATTAGGATAAATATCTTGTATTTGAAGCTTTTAAGTGGAAAATGAGATTGGCATGTTTTTATTGTTGTTCAATTACAGTTGTCCCCATTTTCCCCTCATTACTCTCCCCTGCCCCACCCACCCATATTCCCATCCTCAATCCTATCCTCCTTTGATTTGCACATTGGTCCTTTATACGTGTTTCTTGATGACCCTTTCCCTTCTTTTCCGTTATCCCCCTCCCACCTTTTCTCTGGTTACTGTCGGTTTGTTTCTTATTTCCATGTCTCTGTTTCTATTTTGTTTGCTTGTTTGTGTTGTTGATTAGGTTCCACTTATGGGTGAGATTATATGGTATCTGTCTTTCACCACCTGGTTTATTTCACTTGGCATAATGCTCTCCAGTTCTATCCATGCTGTCTCTAAGGGCAGGAGTTTCTTCTTTCTTTCCTTTGTGTAATATTCCATTTTTACTCAAACAGCTATTTCTGTTTAAACTTAGCCACTCAGGAATAATACTATAAATAAATGACCCATGTCAAAGACTGTCATTAAAGGTTTAATTATCTAAATTTTTTAGTTAATAATGGGTTTCATTCGTTTATAGCCACGATCAGTTCTTTGCTCTTCTCAGTTGTTTGTGGTGTCCTCACCAGACGTTACTCTTACTCTCTGATTAAAAATAGATTCATTCAGATAGTAAGAAAATATAGATAGTAATGAAAATAGATTCAGGTGATATTGTAGGTCAGAGTTGTCATTGATTCCAAATGTATTTATTCTCAAAACCCTCACCAACAAGGCTAGCATCTGTTGGAAAGAAAATCACTACTTCTTTTGGTTATATGCTCATTATTTCCTCACTTTGTTCTGTCATTAATACATTATCATATTCACAGTATAAAGCTACCTGCTTTTTTCATCAAAGTGTTACCAGTGTGGAAATTTTATTTCTACTTGGTCATAACTTGCTGCTTTTCCTAGCAGCTAAATATGCTCTTAAGTTTCAGGTCATAGAAATATTGAATGAAAATAGCTTTGGACATGCTTCCTTTCCCACTGTGGTCCTGTCCAAGGTGATAAGACACTGGTACACAACCACAGTGGAAGAGTGACTATATTGAGGTGTTCCATCTCAGCAAAGCATTACTCAGCACCAACTACAACTTCACATGCCATCTCTGCTTTCAGCAGGCCTGATATCTGTTTGCTTGCTCTTCTGCATCTGGTACAGGTAAAGCTGAGATAAATTAGGAATCCATGCATTGTGTTTAATACCTTGTGTTTTATAAAATAGCTACAGACTTCAACTTATGAGGGGGTTGGAGATTTCTGTCATAATTTTCAAGCACCTCAGAAGTTGTCATATTATCTGCAGCAGCTAGTAGTACAAATTGCTTTCTTTCATTTCCAGGAAATGCTTCTAGATGGCAACCTATTATTTGGAGGAAAGTACTGACCCTCAAGTAATATCCACACCTCCAACACCTATCTTTCCAATTTCAGGTAACAGCTTAACGTGTGACCATGAGTATCTGGTAGATGTTGAATGAGAAGTAAAATGTTGGCAAGTTTGTCCATATTGGAGTACTTTGCAAATGACTATAATATACTTCGGTAAATATTTGTGTTGCCCAAAATACTTATTACTGCATGTATCAGGCCTCCAGGTGTATAAGTTGTTCTCAGAAATTTTGAACATTCTTAACCATACACATTATATGGAAAACTATTACAATTGTTCAGTTGTAATATATCAAAGAATATAATCATTTATAGCAATAACATATTGGTTTAGAATAATGCTGAGTTTTGGTCATTTCAGCTACTTTAATGTAAACCTAAATAAAAAAATGGACTAAATCAATGCAGTGGGGTGGATAGAACAAGGTAACAAAAATCAGGACAAAGGTTTGTGTTCATCTGATCATTTGAGATTATGCGAGGAAAGGTTTCTTATCTGTATTAGAAAAAACTTCCACTATTTAATATCAGAACCTACCTGCTTAACAATATGCAAGAATTAGCCAGTGTCATTTTGAGGAAGACATCATTGTCCCTAGAGTTCAGTTCACAGTATGACGAAGTTCATAGGCACTTACTTAATTAACATTGCATAACATTCCAGAATGAAAGTGGTAACAAAAAAGTTGTTAGAAATGAGTGGCCTACAGAAGAAGCACAGATAGAGGGTGAGATAAGGACACAGACAGTCACCAAATCAGGGAAATCAAAAGGAAAAACTCATCCAAATGGTCATTTTACAGAAGATTTTTTAAATGTTCTGGAACTACATATATTATTGCTAAAGACCCAAGTTCTACCTGAAATTTTTGAAATTTCATGATTTAAAAAATAGAAGAAAAAAG
Source organism: Carollia perspicillata (assembly GCA_004027735.1). Lineage (NCBI taxonomy): Eukaryota > Metazoa > Chordata > Mammalia > Chiroptera > Phyllostomidae > Carollia > Carollia perspicillata. Next base: position 17,173 of record PVKM010016099.1, on the reverse strand, counting down.
AGACAGGCATCTTCTTTATAATTTTCAAAAGGTGTATGAATCAGAAATGTTTGGTTATTTTTCCTCCTGCATCAATTCTATGTATTTTCTGTTTTAATCCTTGCCTTGGAATATTTTTATTGCTTTTATAAACAGAAGGATAGAAACATTAACATAATAGTGAAACTTTGATTGGTTGCCTCCTGTACATGCCCCAATCAGGTATTGAACCCACAACCTAGGTATGTGCCATGACCATGAATCAAAGCTGCAGACTTTTGGTGTACGAGACGATGCTCCAACCAGCTGAGCCATGCAGCCAGGGCATGAAATCTATATCTCTAGTCACTACTGTCTTATTTCTATTTTCTAATTTGTATTAATCTTCTGTGTACTTATTTTAGTACAACACAATTTCTCATTAACATATTAGGAATTTTGAGACTGACAGCTCTGTTATCTATTGCATTTTGAGTCCCTTCACTTTCAAATATACCTCTTCTACATACCCTGACAGCATTGGTGTGCAAAGTAACCACAGTATTATCCAAAATCTAGCACAGGTTATTATATTACTAACGATATACAAAGTGATCCATAATCAGTTCCTTGCTCAGGAAATCCAAAATCCCTGTTCTGCTTCTCAGAGTGATGGTCAAGGGCATCTCCTCTTTTCACCTGCAGCTCTCAGAAGTGCACCTCTGATTCCCCAAATGTGTACATTTTCACGTCAAACCAGAGGATAAAAAGACATGTGGATCTCACTCACTTGCCAATTGACCAATTGACCAATTCATTAAAGAAATTACCAAAATAACCTCGCTGTAATAAAAAGTGGTCAATTTCCTTGTGAAAGACGTTGCCTGTACAGGATAATATCAGTGGGTAGAAAGACCTGTAGTAGGAGAACCAATGATTTTGATATGACAAATTATTTCTGGCTTCTTATCTGTTTATAAAAGCTACATTCAGGCAAGATCCTTCTTTAGGTGTGAAGGTGAAATTATATATTTGTCTAATGTTTCTTAAGCTTAACTGGCTAATTCAATTTTAGTATTCAGGTACAGACATCTAAGAGAGAACAGATGGATTCCATTTTTTTAAAAAAAACAACAAATTCTTGATAACTGAAGCTTAAAAATAATAAATGGTTTAGATGCTGAACATCTGTTGATGTAAATAACTGTTTCTAGTGAAATGTGTTTGATGTTTCCTTGTCAGAGAAATCACTTGTGAAATTGCATACTGTGAACTAGTAATATGTTTAATCTGAGAAAGTCTTTACAGAAATAAAAATAGAGCCAGTTGAAATAATTTGGCCCCTTCACAAATAATTAACAAATCCAATGGCTTTGTTTATATAGCATATTTTCAAGTTAAAGTTCTTGAAATATTAATTATTCAAAGCTCCAAAGGTTTTTTGACATTATTTTCAATGAATAGTCTGCATATAAATGTTCTCTATTATTTACAAAATGAAGGAAAAATGTTTTCATCTGTAAAAATCTATTTAACTGTAAGATATTAAACTATACAATTTTATAAATCTGAAATTATACTATATATCATGTTTAGTCCATGAGAAAATGTGAAGTGTAATATTTCTACATTTTCCCTAGAATGTACATGAACTCTGACTAATGTTAGAATTACACATAAGGAGATGCAGTTCGCTGATAAGAAGTGAGGCTTTGGTGGTGTTTATAACTTAACATTGAGATGAACTCTTTTCTATTTACAGAATAAATGGAAAAAAGATTCCTGATCAAATTAGAATTTTAAAACACTGATTGTGTAGGTAAATAAAGAAAAAAGTTGGAAATCATTGCTAAATGTTTCATTGGGATTATAAGAATAACTGAAATTTGAAGTTATTTTAGAAGAAGGCACTTAATAATTCTTTATGAAAAAAAGAGGCATATTCATGTAAGCTGAATGGTCCTTTCCAACCTCATTTTTTTATTGTTGTTCAAGTACAGTTGTCTCCATTTTCACCCCACCATGCCATCCCCACCCCACCCTTCCTCACCTCCCACCCTCGAACCCACCCCCTTTGGTTTTCTCCATATATCCTGTATACATGTTCCTTAATGGCCCTTCCCCTGTTTTCCCCCATCATCTCTCTCCCCAGTTCTATCTGGTTTCTATTGGCTTATTCTTGATTTCAAATCTTGGATTCTATTATTCTTGTTTGTTTGTTTTGTTGATTAGGTTCCACTTATAGGGAAGATCATATGGTATTTGTCTTTCACCACCTGGCTTTTTGCACTTAGCATAATGCTTTCCAGTTCCATCCATGCTGTCAAGAAGGGTAGGAGTTCCTTCTTGCTTTCTTTTTCTTTTTTTAAAATGTGTTTTATTGATTATACTATTACAGTTGTCCCATTTTCTCCCCTTTACTCCCCTCCACCCTGCACACCCCCTCCCACCCACATTCCCTGCTTTAGTTCATGTTCATGTGTCATACTTATAAGTTCTTTAGTGTCTACATTTCCCATACTATTCTTACCATCCCCCTGTCTATTTTCTACCTACCATCTATGCTACTTATTCTCTGTACCTTTTCCCCCTCTCTCTGCCTCCCACTCCCCTGTTGGTAACCCTCCATGTGATCTCCATTTCTGTGGTTCTGTTCCTATTCTAGTTGTTTGTTTAGTTTGTTTTGTTTTAGTTTTAGGTGTGGTTGTTAATAATTGTGAGTTTGCTGTCATTTTACTGTACATGTTTTTTGTCTTCTTTTTCTTAGATAAGTCCCTTTAACATTTCGTATAATAAGAGCTTGGTGATGATGAACTCCTTTAACTTGATCTTATCTGAGAAGCCCTTTATCTGCCCTTCCATTCTAAATGGAAGCTTCGCTGGATAGAGCAATCTTGGATGTAGGTTCTTGCCATTCATGACTTGGAATACTTCTTTCCAGCCCCTTCTTGCCTGTAAGGTCTCTTTGGAGAAATCAGCTGACAGTTTGATGGGAATTCCTTTGTAGTGGACTCTCTCCTTTTGACTTTCTGCTTTTAAGATTCTCTCCTTATCTTTAATCTTGGGTAGTGTAATTATGATGTACCCTAGTGTGTCCCTCCTTGGGTCCAACTTCTTTGGAACTCTCTGAGTTTCCTGGACTTCCTGAAAGTCTATTTCCTTTGCCAGAATGGGGAAATTCTCCTTTATTATTTGTTCAAATAACTTTCCCACTTGTTGCTCTTCCTCTTCCCCTTCTGGTACCCCTATAATTAAGATATTGGAATGTTTAAAGATATCCTGGAGGTTCCTAAGCCTCTCCTCATTTTTTTTGAATTCTTGTTTCTTCATTCTTTTCTGACTAGATGTTTCTTTCTTCCTTCTGGTCCACTCCATTGATTTGAGTCCCAGTTTCCTTCCCATCACTACTGGTTTCCTGTACATTTTCCTTTATTTCACTTATCTTAGCCTTCACTTTTTCATCTAATTTGAGACCAAATTCAACCAATTCTCTGAGCATCCTGACTACCAGTGCTTTGAACTGTGCATCTGATAGGTTGGCTATCTCTTCATCACTTAGTTGTATTTTTTCTGGAGCTTTGATCTGTTTTTTCATTTAGACCATTTTTTTGTCTTGAAGCACCTGTTACATAGTGAGGGGCAGAGCCTTAGGTGTTCACTCGGGTGGGTCAGCCCCATCACTGAGTTGTGATGCTGTATGTGGGATAGGGGTCAGAGAGGGAACGATGGCATTTGCTCTGCTCTCTGCTGGATTTCAGTCAGTTCTCCCACTTCCCACAAGCAAATTGGGCCCTTCTGGTGCACATTCCTGGATGGGTGGGTTTGTGTATGTTCTAGGCCCCTGTGGGTCTCTCCATTGAACTCTCCTGTGAGCCTGGGAATTTCTCCTGGAACCTCAACCCCCACAGGTGTTTTCAATTGGTGTTTTGAGGCTTTATTTCCCTGAACTGGAGTCCTGGGTTGTGCAGTGTGTCTCACCCCCCAGTTTTGCCTGATTCATCTGTGCATGCATGTGGGACTGCTCAGTCCACCAGCCACCTTCTGTGCTGTGCCCTGTTCCACAATCCACCACCTGGCTGGGTCCACCAGCTGCCACCTTGCACACCCAGGGTCTACCAGCTGCTGCCTTGGGTGCCTGGGGTCCACCAGCCACTGCTTTGCCACATCCCCTCTCTACCTGGCCGCCCAACTCTGCCTCTCCCACTGGTCTGGATGAATGTGTCTACTTTAATTCCTTGCTTGTCAGGCTTCCATACAGTTCCATTTTCTGTTAGTTCTGGTTGTTTTTTGTTTCTAAATTGTTCTTGTCCTCATTTGGGTTGTACAAAGAGGCACAGTGTGTCTACCTACACCTCCATCTTGGCCAGAAGTCCCCTTCTTTCTTTCTGCAGCATAGCATTCCATTATGTAAAGGTACAGGTTTTTGTTCCACTCATTTACTGATAGGCACTTACGTAGCTTCCAGCCTTTGGCTATTGTAAAGCATGCTGCTATGAACATTGGGGTGCATAGGATCCTTTGAATTTGTGTTTCAGGATTCTTAGGGTACAATCCCAGCTGTGGAATTGCTGGGTCAAAGGTAGTTCCATTTTCAGTTTTCTGATGAAATTTCATATTGTTTTTCATATTGGCTGCACCAGTCTGCATTCTCACCAACAGTGTACTAGGGTTCCCTTTTCTCCACAACCTCTCCAACACTTGTTTGTTGATTTGTTTATGATGGTCATTCTAACTAGTATGAAGTGGTACCTCATTGTGACTCTAATTTGAATCTCTGATGGCTAGTGATGCTGAGCATCTTTTCATGTCTCTGGGTCCTCTATATATCCTCCTTTGAGAAGTGTATGTTATGGCCCTTTGACCATTTTTTAATTGGGTTGTTTGTCTTCTTGGAGTGCAGTCATGTGAGTTCTTTATATATTCTGGAGATTAAACGGTTGTCTAAGGTCTCATTTGCAAATATGTTTCCCACATGGTTGGTTCTCTTTTCATTTTAATGTTGTTCTTTAGCTGTGAGAAGCTTTATATTTTGAAATGGAAGCAAGCAAACTATTAGATATAGAATTCAAAAAAAATATTATAAGAATGCACAACAAACTCACTGACAAATACAAAGAATTAGTGATAACTAAAAGAGTATGAAAAAGGAAATAGAAACTATAAACAAATACCAGGAAGAAAAGTAGAACATAATTTCTGAAATAAAAAAACAAACTAGAAAGAATTATAAGAAGGCTGGATGAAACAGAGGACCAAATTAGTGATCTGGAAGACAAGGTGGAAGGAAATACCCAGGTAGAGCAGCTGCACAAAAAAATACTCAAAAAAATATGAAGACAGCTTAAGGGAACTGCAGAACAACATGAAATGCAACAACATTTGAATCATAGGAATATCAGAAGAAGAAAAAGAGCAAGGGATAGAAACCCTGTTTGAAAGAATAATGACAGAAAACTTCCCAAACTGGGAAAGGGAATAAACCATGCAAGTTCAGGAATCACAGAGGATCCCAATCAAGTTGAACCTAAATAGGTCTACTCACAACACATCAGAATTAAAATGGTAAAATTCAAAGACAATGAGAGAATCTTAAAGGCATCAAGGGAGGAACAGGAAGTAACATACCAGGGAGCTCCAATAAGGCTAGCAGCTGACTTCTCAACAGAAATGCTATCAGCCAGAAGGGAATGGCAAGAAATATTCCAAGTAATGAAAAGCAAAGGCTTGCAACCAAGATTACTCTATCCAGCAAGGCTCTCAATTAAAATAGAAGGCCAAATAAGAAGCTTCCTGGACAAAAGAAGCCTCAAAGAATACACCTCCACCAACCACATTTTTAAAATTCACATACATGATATTGGAGCAATTCCAATAAACCACTTCCCAAAGCATGTTGCAGACATACATGCAAGTAGTGGGTTTATTGAAGAATTGAGGTATAATCTTACTATATCTGTTTTAAGTAATATGGAAAATAAGAAATTAAAATGATTCAGCAGTAGACTATTTTTAATTTGATAACATTAAAAATATTTTTACTTCTGGTGAGAATATTACTTACGTATTTAGAAGATGTTTTATAGCTATCATACAATTTAGAAAATTGGTTTTCTATTTTTAAAAGCCATGTTGTACTAGTGGAAAACTTATAAATATTGTTAATACTGGTCCATAAAATACAGTACTTCAGCATTATTTTTTAAATCTTCATTAATAACATCAATTTCTTTAAATTTTCTAAATTATAATAATTATACTAAACTACTAAATGAGAATATATATATTTCTAAAATATATTTAAACTTTACAATCAGTAAAATTTTTTCTAGTAATATCTCTTAAAATACTCTTAGGTGAATCAAGTAAATTTGCTTATGAATTTATTATTGCCCACTTAACTGTCAGTTTAGCAGATTTTACAAAATAAGGTAATTTATTGTACTAGGTAATACTACATTCAACCTTCACCCAACCCTGGAAGTTATTTGTTTTTATTTCTGTTCATATTACCAATGAAATCAAATTCCACAGAGTGAATTAACAACTAATAAATAGCAGGGCTGGAATTCAAGCCTAGGTTTGTACTTTTAAAGCTCATGTCCTTTCCATTCCAGAAAGTTAGGGACCTCCAGACCCCCTCCCTCAACCTCTCCCTTCTAGGAAGTATCAGATTGCTTTTCTGTCTTCCCCACCTGAGTCCCCAAGTACTCTTGGACCCCCTCTGTCAAGCACTTTGGTCTCTGATCCTGATCTGAGGGTGTTTCACTCTTTCCATTGCACTCAGGAACTGCTCCCCAAGAGTCACATCAACCAAGGTATGTTTAGGGAAGAAAGATGGTGTATATTTGAAAGCTTTTGGAAATCACAAGAAATAGAAATGAAATGTGATACAGTTTTACTAAATTAAAAATAGCCAATTTATTTAATCTCAAAAGAAACCTTAGTCACAGCTACATTGAATAATAAAGCAATGTGAGATAATGACTAAATAAAGTAGAATAATAGAAAGAATTATGTATTTAAAATATCCACTTAATTTTTCTTACCTTAAAAGAGGTTACTGGGTGGTATGATGTCAACTCTAGAAACTATCAGGCTCACATCAGACAAAATTGTTATTGAAAGAGGGAGAATGTGTCAAGGATAGGTCTAACTTTCAAATGTTAAAACCATAAGGAAAATTAGACAATTTATAATAAAATTGCTGATAGCCTCCTTGCAAGAGGAAATTTATAGCTTTCACAACTATAAAATCATTTTGAATATTATTAAGCTATTTTTAATGAAATTAATAGAGTCCTATTAATTTACAAAAAAATTAGAAGATATCACATCTTAATTTATATGCATGCGCCTAATGAAGGGAGTGCTGAAATATATTAAAACAACTACTCATAGAACTAAAGTGAGAAACAGCCCAAAATGCAATCATAGTTAGGGACCTTAATGCTCCACTGAGAGCTCAGGGTAAAACATCCAAACAGAAAATCAATAAAGAAAATTCAGCCTTAAATGACACATCTGTTCAAAAGGACATAATTATTGACAGAACATTTCATCCCAGAACATCGGATTATACATTCTTCTCCAGTGCACATGGAACATTCTCAAGGCTAGATTATACATTTGGTCAAAAAACTAGCCTTAACAAATTCAGGAATTTTGAAATTATACCAAGTGTATTCTTTGATCACAATGCATTGAACTTGGAAATCAGCTGCAAGAAGGAAGCAAACAAGCCCACAAATATGTTGACGTTAAACAACTTACTACTAAAAAATGACTGAGTCTAAGAAGAAATAAAAAGTGAGATAAAAAATAGAGAGAGACTAGTTATAATGACAATACAACCTATCAGAACTTCTGGGATGCAGCACAAGCAGTAATAAGAGGGATGATTATATCATTATTAACCTATTTCAAGAAACAATAGAAATTTCAAGTGAACAGCCTAACATTATGTTAAAGACCTAGAAAAAAAGGACAATAGCAACCCAAAGTTGGTATAAGGGAAAAAATGGAAATAAGAAAAATTAGAGCAGAATTAAATAAAATAGAGAACAAAAAGACTATACAATAAATTAACACAACAAAGAACTGCTTCTTTGAAAAGGTTAATAAAATTGACAAATCCCAGTCTAGACTCACTAAGGCAAAAAGAGATGAGACTCAAATAAACAAAATCAGAAATGAAATAGAAGTTACCACAAACAACACAGATACACAAAGGAGCAAACAAGGATACTATGAAATACTATATGACACTAAATTTAATAACCTAGGAAAAATGGATGTTCCTAAATATATATAACCTTCCTATGCTAAATCATGAAGAATTCAAAAGTCTAAATAAACCGATCAGCAGTGAGGAAGTTGGAACAGCCATCAAAAACCTACCCCCCCAAAAAAAAAATCCAGAATCAGATGGCTTCCCCAGTAAATTCTACAAAACATTCAAAGAAGATTTAAAACCTATTCTTCTCAAACACTTCCAAAAATATTGAAGGGGCAATAGTTCCTCACATATTTAATGAGGCCAACATAACCCTGATACCAAACCATGGCAAAGATGACACAAAGAAAGCTACAGACCAATATCTCTGATGAATACAGTTGCAAAAATCATAAACAAAATACTATCAAATTAAATACAACAATATGTTAAAAAGTAATACATCACAATCAAGTGGGGTTCACTCCAGGGGCACAAGGATGATTCAACACATGCAAATCAATCAATGTAATACATCAATCACATCAACAAAACAAAAAATAAAAATCATTTGATCTCATCATAGATACAGGAAAAGTACTTGATAAGACATAACATCCATCTGTGATTAAAGCTCTTGATAAAACAGGAATAGAAGAAAGTACCTCAATAAGGGCCATATATGTCAAATCCTTAGTCAATATCATACTCAATAGCAAAAATTGAAAACTTTGTTTTCTCTAAAATAAGGAACAAGCCAAGAATGCCCAGTCTCACCACTCTTATTCAACATAGTTCTGGAAAAAAAGGGATTGAAATTGGGAAGAACTAAAAATGTCACTTTTTGCAGGTGACATGATTCTGCCTGCCATAGACAACCCTAAAATCTCTACAAAAAAAAACCTATTAGAAACAACAAACAAATACAGCAAAGTTGCAGGATACAAAATCAAAGTACAAATATCCACCACTTTTATATACACTAACAGTAAAACTTCAGAAAAAGAAATTAAAGAATTCTCTTTGCAATTGCAAACAAAAGAATAAAATACCTAAGAATGAACATAACAACAGATATGAAAGACCTATATACTGAAAATTATAAAGCATTACTAAAAGAGATCGGAAAAAACACAATGAAATGAAAGGTATTTTGTGTTCATGGATTGGAAGACTCAACATAGTTAAAATGGTTATATTATGCAAAGCAATATACAGATATAATGCAATCCCTATCAAAATACCAATGCCATCTTTTATAGAAATATAACCAAAAATCATTAGATTTATACGGAAGCACAAATGATCCTGAATAGCTAAAGTAATTCCAAGAAAAAAGAACAAAGGTATCATGCCACCTGACTTCAAATCATACTACAGAGCTATGATAATCAAAACAGCATGATATTGACAGAAAAACAGATACACTGATCAATGGAACAGAATTGAGAGCCTAGATATAAAACTGCATGTACTGAGCAGATAATTTTTTATATTTTATTTATTTATTATTTTTAGAGAGAGGGGAAGGGAGAGAAAGAGAGAGAGAAACATCAATGTGTGGTTGCCTCTTGCATGCCCCTCACTGGGGACCTGGCCTGCAACTCAGGCATGTGCCCTGACTAGGAATCGAACTGGCGACCCTTTGGTTCGCAGCTCGTGCTCAATCTGAGCAGATAATTTTTGACAAAACAGCTAGAAACCCACAATAGAGATAAGAAAGCCTCTTCAATAAATGGTTCTGGGAAAATTGGAAAGCCACATGCTGAAGAATGAAACTAGATTATAGACCATACCCAAATACAAAAATTCTTTTTGCAATTGCAAACAAAAGAATAAAATACCTAAAAATGAACATAACAGATATGAAAGACCCAGAAAATTCTACGAAACATTCAAAGAAGATTTAAAACCTATTCTTCTCAAACACTTCCAAAAATATTGAAGGGGCAATAGTTCCTCACATATTTAATGAGGCCAACATAACCCTGATACCAAACCAAATTAACTCAAAGACCAAAATATAAGATTTGAAACAATAAATTATATAAAGGAAAACATAGGTACAAAACTTATGGAACTGTTCACAGAAAATATTTTATGAGTTTGACCCTAAAGACCAGAGAAGTAAAGATAAAAATAAATGAGTGTGACTATATCAAACTGCAAAGGTTCTGCAGAGCAAAAGAAACCAACAACAAAACAAAGAGGCAACTGGCTAAATTGGCCATGATGCTTGCAAACAACAGCTTCTACAAAGGCTTATATCCAAAATACAGGGTCCAGTAGAAGTAATACCATTGAATGTGGTTGGTAAGGTTTATGAATGTCTCACATGAGATGGGCAGCAATTTGAACATTGCACCTAAAGTGTCACATGGTATACTTGAGTGTGATATTGCTATGTTACAAAATTACATGCTTATGATTTTGTAATAAAAGATTTTTATGTAATAAAAAGGGGCATTATTTGTGCCAGACCCTGTATATAAAGAACCCATAAAACTCAACACCAAACAAACAATCTCATTTAAAAATGGGCAGAAGACCTGAACAGACACTTCTCCTAGGAAGACATACAAATTGCCAAAAATATATGAAACAATTTTCTACCTCACTAGCTATTAGGGAGGTGCAAATCAGAACTCCAGTGAGACACTACATCACACTTATTAGAATGGCTCTTATCAATAAGACATATAATAACAAGTATTATTGTGGAAGAAAAAGGAACCCTCATTCGCTGCTGGTGGGAATGTAGACTGGTACAACCACTATGAAAAACAGTCTAGCGGGTCCTTTAAAAATTACAAATAGAGATATCATACGAAGTATGAAGCCCTCTCTGTGGTATCTACCAAAAAACTTGAAAACATGTATTCCTAAAGATATATTCACCCCTATATTCATTGCAACATTATTCACATGGAGACAAACAAGGGGACAGAGGATACCCTTCAACAAGTGGCATTGAAGAGGATATCCTTCAGTAGAGGACAGGATAAAGAAGATGTTTTGCATATACAGAATAGAATACCACTCAGCAATAAGAAAAGACAAAATACTGCCATTAACAACAACATGGATCAGCCTTCAGAATACTATGCTAAGCAAAATAAGTCAGTTAGGAAAAGCTAAGAACCATATGATTTCATGCATATGTGTGATACATTACTGAAGCTTGTGGATCAGACAGCAATGTGGTGATTGCCATAGGGACCTGGGAGAGGGAAGGGGAGTAGTGGTCATGTAATACATCGTGATGGAAGATGGTCTGACTTTAGGTGGTGGGCATGCAGTGTACTATATAGTTCTTGTATCATAGAATTTTACACTTGGAACCTGCATGATCCTATTAACCAATGTCACCCCAATAAATTACATTAAAAATTAAAATATGAAATCAAATATAAAAAGTTCAAATTATATACTAAAACAAAGTTAATCACTGAGATAACATGAAACAGTATCAGGAAACATAGAGTTAGACCAGATAATAAACTATATATTATTTTATTATATATAGTTTAATAAACTGCCCACAGGTAGTAGCTGAAGCACCAGAGGGGTCATTAAGTGGCCATTTGGATGCCCCTGAGAAGTGTGAGGTCTAAACCCTAAGCTGGGGTCCCCAGCCTACAACACCAAAACACCAAAAGTACACAGATAACAATGGCAGTGAAAAGCAGCAGGGTTGCTCTCTGCCAGATATGGAAGGCTAGAGACACGAAGAGCAGTTTGAAGGGCCAATGCACAAATACTCAGTTGCAGCCACATACCCTGGGCTCTGGCAAAGGTGGGGGTAGAGTAGACAGGGAATACCTTAGAAGAGACTGTGGATGGAAACTTTGGGAGTTTAGACACCGGGAGAGAGTAGACACCGGGATCCTCATGCTGAGTCGATCCCCTATACAGCAGCAGCCATCATGCTCAGGCAGACCCCTGAGTGGCATAGGCCTGAGGGGAAACAATATCCTGGGCCCCAAAAGGGACTCTGCTGCTGCTCTGTGGTGCTTCAGCCTGACTGCTGAGTGCAGAGTGACTAGATTAACAACTGAAGGAGACAGCCACACACAGTAGACGCCTGGCAGTGTTGGAAAGGCTGCCTAAGGTCAGATGGGGTCAACATCTGACATCACCAGAGGTGGATCCAGAAAGAAAAAACAGAAGTAAATACTAGAGTTTACTGAGACAAAATTCACTGTGGTCTTCTCCACGATTAGTGATATTTTCTTTCCTGCATACCTTTTTAACATTACTGTCCATCATGTTTGTGCATATTAAGTCACTACACTTTATACTATAGTTTTTGTCAATTCACATATTTTGCCCGTCCCTTCTCTTACCCGATTTTACCTTCTTTTTTCCTCTCATTATTTTCGTTTTAAAATTTGTTTTCTTTCTTGTTACAACTTGTTTCCATTCCATACTCTTATTATTTCTCCCCTGTCCAGCCTCACAAAACCAATGTTCTTGTCAACAGTCATCTCATATCCTTTTCCCCCTCTCTTAAAATACCTGCTTTCAATCTCCACCTTTAACAGTCTTTGCTCATTGGTTGTAGACAGGGTAATTGTTGTACTTTTTCAATTTTATCTCTAGATCTTCACTAATTTTTTTATTTTATTACTTTTTATTGTTGTTCAAGTATAGTTGTCTATACTTGAAGAACATTCCCCTTGTCCCCTCATTCCCCTTCCCCAGTCATCCCCCCTACCACCCCCAGTTCCACCCCACTCTGGTTCCATCCATGTGCCCTTCATACATGTTCCTGAAAACCCATCTCCCTTTTCCCCCCATTATACCCCCCTACCTCCCCTCTGGTTACTGTCAGTTTGTTCTTCATTTCACTGTCTCTGGTTATATTTTGCTTGCTTGTTTGTTTTGTTGATTATGTTCCACCTATAGGTGAGATCATATGGTATTTGTCTTTTACTACCTGGCTTATTCTACTTAACACAATTTTGTAGTTCAAATCTCAAAATTTACCAGTCCCCTCTCCTACTCTTTTTTTTTATCTCAAATTTTTAATTTTGCCCTATCTTAGCCTGTTTTTATTTGTTTTTCTTTCTCTTTCATCCTGTCCTTTTATATTTTTTTATTTTCCTTTTTATCATTTTCTTTTTTCTTTTCATATCAAGTTTTAATTTTTCTCTCTCTTAGACTCTTTTTGTCCTCACTCTTACTATTCCCTCTCTATCATTTCAAAATTACTTCCCATTCCTCTCTTATTCCCATCCCACCTATATTAATTTTAGCTCATTTGTTGTTGACAGTGCTACGGTGGACTTTTCTCTCCAATTTAGCTCTTATATTTTTATTAATTATTTACTTTTTTCATTACTTTTTCTTTCTTTCACTTTCTTTTAATTTCTGTTTAAAGCTAATATTATATACTTCCCTTCTCAAACTGCATTCCTCATTCTTCTGTTGCTTTTTTATTCGTGATGTAAGTTTCACTTTTTCTCTTTGCATTGTTCCAACTCCCAACTCTTATTAGTGCTCCTCCCTCTACCCTCTTAAAATAATTTTCTTTCTGTAGGTCATCTCATATTCACTCCCATAACTTATAATATTCTAGATATCTTTATACCCTTATTAATACTGGTTCATTTACTGTTGATAGTAGGATTGATGAGGTGAGTTACTTTTGCAAGTGTGGTTTTGTATCATGGGATTTGTGGTTTTGTTCTGGCAGCACATGCACAACAGGATACAGGACATGATGCATGAAGTGACTCTCGGTCAACCAGTTTCAGTGAAAGACCCACCAAAGAAAGACCCAACGACAATCAAAACCAAAATATATCTGGAGAGCCAACATAAATGACATAAAGGGCATCTGAAGAGCATCAGGTTCAGGAGATCAAGGAGATGGCACCAGTGAATCTCACAGGTCTCCTACCATAGAAGTTCACACCACAAACCAGGGATGCAAAACAGATCAATTTAAGAAGCAGAAACAAATAAGAAGAATCTCCCCTAAATTGGGGAGACAAAGAAATGAACCCCAATCAAAAGGAAAGGAGAAATCCTTAGAAAGAATGCCAAATGAAATAAAGGCAATTAAACTATCAGATATTGAGTTCAAAATAATGGTTACAAGGAAGTTCAATGAGCTCAGTGAGAATTACCAAAAACTACAAGGAAGCTACCAGGAATTTACTAAAAAGTATATCAGCATGAAAAACAATATAGAAGAAATCAACAAGGGTCAAGAGGAAATGAAGAATACAATTTCTGAATTGGAGAACACAATAAAAGGAATCAAAAACAAGCTAGATAAAGCAGAGGATCAAATCAGCAAGCTGAAGGACACGGTAGAAAAAACTCCCAGAAAGAGCAAGAAAAGAAAAAGAGACTCGAAAAGAATTAAAAAGGGTTAAAGGAACTTCAGAACAAAATGAAAAGTAGTAATATCCATATAATAAGGATACCAGAAGGAGAAGAAGAGGAGCAAGAGATAGAAAACTTGTTTGAAAAAGTAATGCTGGAAAACTTACCTGATTTGATGAAAGAAAAAGTCACACAAGTCCATGAAGCAGAGCAGGTCCCAATCAAGAGGAACCCAAAGAGGTCCAAAAGAGACACAGAAGGACACTTCATAATACCCAAAGCAAGAATCCATCAAGCAAACATAAATATTATAAACATTTCTGCACCCAACATAGGAGCACCCAAATATATAAGGAAAATCTTGGGGAACTTCAAGAAAGATATAGACAGAAACATACTTATAATAAGGGACTTAAACATCCCACTGTCAACAATGAATAGATCTTCCAAACAAAATATCAACAAGGATATTGTGGAACTGAATGACACATTAGATCAAATGGACTTAACTGATATGTACAGAACTTTTCATCCCAAAGAACAAAATACATGTTCTTTTTAAGTGCCCATGGAACATTTTTTAAAGATAGACTACATGATAAGACACGAAAGAAGTCACAACAATTTCAAGAAAATGGAAACCATGTCAAGCATTTTCTTGGATCACAAGGGCTTAAAATTAGAAACCAACCTCAAGGGAAAAATTAAAAATATTCAAACTCATGGAGATGGAATAGCACACTATTAAGCAATGAATATGTGAATAATGAGATGAAGGAAAATATCAAAATATTTCTGGAAACAAATGAAATGAACACACAACAGTCCAAAGCCTATGGAACACAGAAAGGCAGTCCTGAGAGGGAAGTTCATAACAATACAGGCCTACTGAAAAAACACAGAAACATTTCAAATAAGCAACCTAACCCCACGTCTAAAAGTACTGAAGGAACAACAACAAACAAAGCCCAGAGCAAACAGAAGGAAGGAAATAACCAAGATAAGAGCAGAATTAAATGACATAGAAAGAAGGGAAAAATTTAAGGTATCGATAAATCCAGGAGCTGGTTCCTTGAATAGGTAAATAAAACCAAGAAGCTTTTAATCCAGCTCATTAAAAAAAAAAATGGGAGAGGATCCAAATTAATAAAATCAGAAATGAAAGAGAAGAAATTACAAGTGAGACAACAGAAATACAAAGGATTGTAAGAAATTCCTACAAACAACTACATGCCAATAAATTTGAATACCTGGATGAAATGGACAAATTTATTAAAACATATTATCTTTCTATAGCAAAAAGAAAAATAAAATACCTAGGAATAAACCTAACTAAGGAGATAAAAGACCTGTATGCAGAAAACTACACAACACTGAAGAATGAAATCAAGGAAGACACAAACAAATGGAAACACATACCGTGTTCATGGATTGGAAGAATTAACATCATCAAAATGTCCGTATTACCCAAAGCAATATACAGATTCAATGCAATACCTATCAAAGTACCAAAGGCATATTTCACAGACATAAAACAAACACTTCAAAAGTTTATATGGAAACATAAATGACCCCAAATAGCAGCTGCAATTTTGAGAAAGAAGAACAAAGTAGGAGGGATCACAATACTTGATACCAAACTGTATTACAAGGCCACTGTCATCAAAACAGCCTGGTACTAGCATGAAAACGGGCACATAGACCAATGGAACAGAACAGAGAGCTCAGAAATAAACCCAAGTCACTACAGTCAGTTAATATTCAACAAAGGGGGCAACACCATAAAATGCAGTAAAAATAGTCTCTTTAACAAATGGTGTTGGGAGAACTGGACAGCTACCTGCAAAAAAATGGAACTTGAGCACCAATTTACACCATACACAAAAATAAATTCAAGATGGATAAAAGAATTAAATATAAGCCATGACACCATTAAAATCCTAGAGGAGAACATAGGCAGGAAAATCTCAGATATATTTTTACTGATATGTCCCCCAGAGCAAGGAATATAAAGGAAAGAATAAGCAAATGGGATCTCATTAAAATAAAAAGCTTCTGCATGGCTAAAGAAAACAGCATTAAAATAAAAAGAGAACCAACTATATGGGAAAACATATTTGCCAATGATACCTCTGACAAGGGTTTAATCTCCAAAATATACAAAGAACTTACACGACTCCACTCCAAGAAGATAAGCAATCCAATTAAAAAATGAGCAAAGGACCTGGACAGGCATTTCTCCAAGGAGGACATACAGAGGATTCAGAGACACATGAAAAGATGCTCAATATCGCTAGCCATCAGAGAAATGCAAATTACAACCACAATGAGATACCACTTGACACCGGTAAGAATGGCCATCATAAACAAAGCAACAAACAACAAGTGTTGGAGAGGTTGTGGAGAAAAGGGAACCATAGTTCACTGTTGGTGGGAGTGCAGACTGGTACAACCAGTATGGAAAACAGTATGGAATTGTCTAAGAAAACTAAAAATGGAACTGCCTTTTGACCCAGCTATTCCACTGCTAGGATTATATCCCAAGAACCCTGAAACACCATTCCAAAAGAACCTATGCACCCCAATGTTCATAGCAGCACAATTTACAATAGCCAAGTGTTGGAAGCAACCTAGGTGCCCATCAGTGAATGAATGGATCAAAAGACT
>PVKM010016098.1:0-27190 GCA_004027735.1 Carollia perspicillata | reverse complement strand
AACAGCTCAGAGCCCCAGAGCCAATACTTTTAAGCGACCAAGAGATAGCCAACCTATCAGATGCACAGTTCAAAACACTGGTGATTAGGATGCTCACAGAATTGGTTGATTCTGGTCACAAATTAGATGAACAAATGAAGGCTACACTAAGTGAAATGAAGGCAAATGCACAGGGAACCAACAGTGATGGGAAGAAAACTGGAACTCAAATCAATGGAGTGGACCTGAAGGAAGAAAGAAACAACCAAACAGAAAAGAATGAAGAAACAAGAATTCAAAAATATGAGGAGAGGCTTAAGAACCTCTAGGGCATCTTTAAACATTCCAACATCCGAACTATAGGAGTACCAGAAGGGGAAGAAGAAAAGCAACAAGTGGAAAACTTATAGTAAAGGAGAACTTCCCCAATTTGGCAAAGGAAATAGACTTCCAGGAAGTCCAGAAAGCTCAGAGAGTCTCAAAGAAGGTGGATCCAAGGAGGAACACACCAAGACACATCATAGTTACATTAGCCAAGATTAAAATGAAGGAGAGAATTCTAGAAGCAGCAAGAGATAAGGGGACAGTTACCTACAAAGGACTTCCCATTAGACTTGTCAGCTGATTTCTCAAAAGAGACCTTACAGGCAAGAAGGGGCTGGAAAGAAGTATTCCAAGTCATGAAAGGCAAGGACCTACATCCAAGACTGCTCTGTCCAGCAAAACTTTCATTTAGAATGGAAGAGCAGATAAAGTGCTTCTCAGATAAGATAAAGTTCAAGGAGTTCATCATCACCAAGCCCTTACTATATGAAATGTTAAAGGGACTTATCTAAGAAAAAGAAGATAAAAAACAAGAACAGAGAAAGGACAGCAAACTCACAGTTATTAACATCCACACTTAAAAGCAGACTAAGTGGTCACCTAAAACAGGAGCAGAGCCACAGAAATGGAGGTCACGTGGAAGGTTAGCAACATGGGAGTGGGAGGAGAGGGTGGGGAGAAGGTACAGAGAATAAGTAGCATAGACGGTGGGGAGAAAATAGACAGGGAGAGGGCAAGAGTAGTGTGGGAAATGTAGAAGCTAAAGAACTTATGACACATGGACATGAACTAAAGGTGGGGAGTGTGGTTGGGAGGTGGTGTGCAGGGTGGAGGGGAATGAAGGGGGGAAATGGAACAACTGTAATGGCATAATTAATGAAATATATTAAAAATTCTAAAAAAAGGCATATATTTATTTTAGGTTAGCAGGTATGTACTGTCAAATAGTTGTCAAGATTTCCAGGGCAAATAGATATAAACATCACTTGGAGTTTTAGGTGATTAAAAAGATTGAGACAACAAAGACAGCTTTAGAAAATGTCAGGACTGAATGGGCAAAGTAACAAACGGTTGTAAACATGAATGTTCAAGACCTACTAATGTACCTCTACATAAGAGAGTTGGGGATGGGGAAGGTGCAGAAGGGTGTGGGGGGATAAATGGTGATGGAAGGAGACTTGGGGTGTGAACACACAATATAGTGTACAGATGTGTTGTTGTGAAACTACACCTGAAACCTGTGTAATTTTGTTAACCAGTGTCAGCCCAACAAATTCAATAAAAAGGAAAAAAAAGCAGTGGTTCTCAAAAAAAGTTGTTTTACTAATTGTAATCAACCCTTTAAAACAGTAAAATCGAGGGTAGTTTTCTGTGTCTTGATGATTGTAATTGGTTTACATGCTGCAATATACCTTTGTTGACAGCATTTGTAGAAAGTAGATTTAACGTGTGTTAGTAATCAGTCATTCCAATTGACCTCGGTGGCCTTCTCTTTCTTGTTTTTTATACTTTCCCTGGGCCATTTCATCTCCAGAGAGGGCTTCATCTCTGTACGTGGATAATCCCCCAATGTACGTCTCTGATTTTGACCTCTTTCTTACTAGAGCTCAGGACCTTTTTACCTCCATGTAAATATTCACTTAGCAACTGGGATAAACTTGCTTTGTCTGAGGAGAAATTATCTTCTTCTGAACCATATTTCTCTTTTGTTTTTTAAATCAACATTGCTTATTCGTGTATTCAAACTACTACTACTCTTAAGAATTTATATGCTTGTCATCAAGGCTTGTCTTCAGTCTTGAAAATGCCTCTCTTAGAGAACTCTTTAATTCCTATTGCCACTGTCTTCGCTGAGTTCTTCACGTTTCAGAAAGCAGCAGTATCAAAAAATCAGCAATTTCAAGAAGTCAGTCAGACTCAAAGCTCTAACAAGCGATGGCACCCAGCCTGGAACTCAAGTGTTGTAGCCTCCAGTCAGGGCACTCGAGAACTCTTTAAATCCAAATATGTGGAACCCAGATTGTAGAGAATTCATATTCCAAAAAAAGTTCTACACTGGAGTCTCAACTCTTTCCCTGTGATATATAAAACAGCTAGATCCTGCAAGTTCCCTTCTCGGGCAGTGAAGCTTCGAGGTCCTCTTCACTTGAGAACTCCAGTAAATGTTTAAGTGCTGACCTTTTCTTTTGCACTCGCCTCCGCTGTGTTACTACTAATCTCAGCTGACAGGAAAAACTACCCCATCCATTGCTGCAGGGAAGCAATGACGTCATGGCTAGAATTAACTGACCCCGTTTTTTCTGGCTTCGCGGACCAAGGAGCCCAGAAGGCCGAGAGAGAATGAGTAGGAGGTGGGAGACCACTGTCCTTTCCGTCCGGGGGGCGGAGTCCTGAGCCGCCAGCCGGCGGAACCGGTACCGTGCCGCCCGAACCCGGCCGGGAGGCGAGAAAGTGGGTGTGTGCGTGGGGGGCGGCCAAACTTCCTGTCCCGGGTTCGGGCCGCTTCCGGCAGGAGCCGGAAGACGCTGTGTGTGGACGGAATTCGGGACCGACGGGCGGACGGTGCCGGCGACGGGCAGGTGAGGTCCGGGGCCGGCCAGACCACGCTTGCTAGGCCTGGTGGACCCCGAAAGGGAGGGAGCTGGTACCGGCTCCTCGGGGGCTCGGGCTGAGTTCGTCACCGGAGAGGACGGGGAAACCGTCAGCCTTGGACACCCTTGCGGGATCTGGCGGACCGGGGAGTGGCCAGTCTGAAGTCGCAGGGTTTGGACCTTTCCCCTTGCAGGGTTTTGAGGACAATGTTTCGGCTCCTTTGCTTGGTTTCTGGGGCCGAAGCACGGAAACTAGACCGTCCAGAGAAAGCCGGAGTCATCGGATTCCCTGGGCGGGGGCTCCCGGACTGCATTCGCAGCCGAGGCCTGCCCGCGGACCTGGGGCCTTACACGAAGGCCGTTGTAATCGGGGAATAAGATGCCAAGGGGACTCTGCCCTGCATATTTCATCCCAGAGCTACTGTCTTCTTTCATCTATCCCATTACTTTCTGGGTCTAGAACTGAGGCTGTCCATTTGGAGCGGCTAGACTGCGGGTTTCTGCTGCGCCTGCGGGGCGGGGGAAGGGGCGGTTGGGTGGGCTGTGAGTGTTTACAGCTTGTGCGCATTTTGCAGGTTGAATTTAGTCCCTGAAGTTTCTTCAGATAAGAGAATTCAGTTTATTAAAGTTTATTTCTCTTGCTCATGAGGCTCTGAAATGCAGTTAAGGCAGCATTTGGAAATTAAGTATTATTAACTTGGGACCTAAGAATTTGCACTTCTTCCTTTTTGGCAAAAGGTCAACGCAGCATATTTGAAAGAGAATGAAAAAAACATTTTGAAATAAAGTCAGGGACATTTTGGTATTAAGGAAGAAATTCCACTTTGTGTTATCTTAGTGTGGACAGCGCAAAGTCAACTAAACCAGCAGTCAGGAGATTTAGGTTCTAGTTTTTAAAGTTTTGCATCTTAAGTAGATACCTAGTATCTACTAGGAAAATTACTTAATCTCTAGGTTTTGGCTTTTTTTTTCTCCTTTGTAAATTAAGGGTTTTACCTATTTATTTAGCAGATATTTTCCTGAGTGTTTACTTTGTACACAGCATTGTCCTGGGTTAATGGAAGAAGGGTGAATAAACTCAACAATCCTAACCAGTGAGAAAAATTTCCATCTTGTGAAAACACAAGGTAAGGACAGATTTGTTCTGCCCGGAGGGAAAGGATCAGAGAGTCTCCACGGAGGAGATGGCATTTGAGTGGGATTTTGAGGGCTGGGAAGGATTTCACAAGATCAGAACTAGATTGGGGATGTGTACGACTGGTTGAAGAACTGTCGCAAGCAAAAGCCCCTGAGCACTGATGAAGGTGAGTGTGTCCATTCAATAGCCAGTCCAGCGTGGGCTGGAGTAACAAGTGTGTTAAGGAATACAGTGGATGCTGGAATAGGAACAGTGTTTGAGGACAGGTGGAAATGCCATGCTCAGGAATTTGACTGCCATACTGAGGCACTGAACTTTGAGTAAGCGGACTGATACAAGCACTTCGGTGTTTTGGAGAGGTAGCTGGAGTGGCTGTGTAAAAGACGGATTGGCAAGGGGCATTTGAAGGGCTGGGTGACCAGTTAGAAGCCCATTTTAATAGTGTAGTTGAAAGATGAGAAACCTAAATAGGATATTACAATAGGAATAAATGTCAGGGAATTAGAACCACTGGAATTGTTTAAATACGGAAGATGAGAGGGATTGTTAAAGACCTAGAATTTGCAGCTGAGTGGGAGGAAGATTGGGCAACAGAAAGAACAGGTTTGGTGGGGGGGATCATCTGGATTTTGGAAATCATTACATTTGAGTTGCTGTTGGATATCCATATGGAGATTGTAACAGGCGGTTAGAAATGCAAGTCTGAAGTTCAGAGGAGAGGTCAGAAATAAAGACAAAAAATTGAGTGTCATTTACAACATCGTTCATTTATTATACAGATATTTATTCAGGGCCTACTAGATGCTTACAGGGAAGTGTGCATGGAAGCCCTTTAGACTCATTGTAAAGACAGCCTTAGAGCTTCACAGTATCAGAAATGACTCTAGGAGACCTAAATTCCTTACAAATTGCATGAAGTACTGTGCCAGGCAGTGTGCTAGGTGCTGGGAGATGCAGTAGTGAGCAAGACTAGTTCTTTGCCTTGTTTATGGAGCCTACAACTTAGGGGGTAGCCAGGCAGAAAATGAATATTGTATAAAACCAAATGAAAGAATTAGAAATTGTGATTAGTGAAGACAGTAGATATAGAAAATAAAGGTAGGGGTATGGAGAACCTTCTTTGGATGAGGTGTCGGAAAAGCTTTTCCAAATGAGCTAACAGTTAAACTAAACTCAGAAGGATTAAAGCAAACAAAAGAGCTAACCAACTGAAGAGAGGATAACCTCTCCTTTCCTAGGAGAGGAAATATCACTTACAAATCCGTAATATAAGAAACAGCTTATGTGTTCAAGGAGCTAAGGGAGATTCATTGGGCTGGAGCCTGGAGAGCAAGTAAGGGAGTGTGACTGCAAAGTGTGGTTGGAGAGACAGGAATGGCTCACATAGGTTCTTGCAGGCCAGAATAAGGAGTTTGGATTTTGTTTAGACACATTAGAAAGCCTAGAGAAGAGTTTCAAGCAGGGAAGTGTGTATAATAAGATTGACATTTGAAGATATTTATTACTATGAAGAGACTAGAATGGATGGGGGCAAGAATAGAAGCAAGGAGATGGTTAGGAGGCAGTAACAGTGCTTTAGGGCAGGAGGTGATGGTGGGCTGGAGTAGGGTGGTGGCAGTAGAAAAAGAAGTGAGTGGACTTGCTATATTTTCTCTTGTGGAGATAGAATCAGTAGGGCTTGCAAATGAATTGAGTATTGGGAGCAAAGAAAGAAAGTAATAAGAATTACTCCTAAATGAGGTAAATGGTGGTCCTTGAGTAGAGGTTTGTGGTGAGAGGGGCTGGCAGGAAATGATCCGAGACAGGCTTGGGAGAGAATTTGGTTTGGATATGTTAAAATTGAGATACCAAGTTAAAGTGTTAGAGATGTCAAGTAAGCAGGCGCATGTATAAGTTTGCAGCTCAGGCAGATATCTGGGCTACAGATTAACGTTTGGAGACCATATTTAAAAAGCCCAGGTACTGGATGAATTCACAAGCGGGAGAGAGTAGAGCAAGAAAAGCAGGCCTGAACACTACCCTGAGAAATATGAACATTTAGGGGCTGAGTGGAGGAGTATCGGAGTTTTCAAAGGAGACTGGAGAAATGGCCAAGAAGGTAGTAATGAAATAAGGAACACATACTTTGGAAGCAAAAAAAGTAGTATTTGAGGAAGGAGGCCGTGCTTCTGAGAGACCATGCCAGTCATGCCTCTTTGGTTGCAAGTAACTGATTTACTTCAGAAGAGAAATTTACAGCAAGGATGTGGGCAATTCACAGGACTGGAGAAAATGCTGAAGGCCCTGGCTTTACAAAGGACAGGAGTATGAGCAGCCCCCGGTGAGGCTGCTGACTGTGCTGCTGGAATGGATGGGCTGCTGCCGCATTTTTCAGTCCTTAGTTACTTCTCTGAGGATTCACAGTGAGGAAAAGTGTGGTTTGCTCAACATGGGTCACGTGTTCAATAGTTGGCCAGGGTAGAAAAGCACACCTCAGTTTACAGTTCCGCTAAGAATGTAATCAATGGGTGAGGGGTGGATCCCCAAACAAAATGTAGATCCTGTCACCCAAACAGGGGAAATGAATGTAGGACAGTCAAAAACAACAGTTGTCCATTGCAAAGGTCAAGGAAAATGAGGACAGCAAAGTGTCCATTGGATTTGGTAACATGAAGAACATGGGTAATCTTTACAAGAGAGGTTTCGGTGAATTGATGGAGTGGATCGTGATTGGAGGTGAGAAAGTGGAGATGATGCTCTTGATGAATTTGGCTTGTAGAGAATTAGGCTTGTAGAGGATTAGGCGATTGGAATAAAGTTCAGGGCTGTGAGAGTAGAGCACCCAGAAGATCTTGGGAAGAGAAGGGGGAAGGCTCAGGGTGAATCCTGCAGTTTCTAAGACTCATTCTGGCTTCACAATTCTTCATTCCAAGTTTCTTTAGTTAGTACCTGTTACTACTTCATCATTAGAATTTATGTAATAACTCCCATAATAATGCTGGATTTGCTATGGACAATTACCTGGTTTTTCTGTTCCCAGCACAACCAAATTTTACACCAAAATTTAAACTGTTCCTTTAAAATAAGTTTTAAGTTTTGGTCTTTGTAATTCACTGTTAGAATTTTTGTTTTAATTTTTTGACCCTTACTGACTTGCTTGGGTTTACATCTGTGGTCAGCCACAGGTAGAGATGGAGGGAGCTAAGAAGCAGATTGGTCCCTGACATCAGGGAGACTAATCCTTTTGGTTGGAATCATGTGCTTTACTTTAACCTTTGTGATGGTGACCAGTTGAGGAGAGCACAGTGTTTCTCAGTCTCTTGCCTCTTTTTTTCTCTACCCACTCACTTTGTCTTCCTTTGTAAAACTGGGTCAAGGTGAAGGCATTGTTGACCTCCAGTAAGTTCCAGCAGTACTGATAGTCTGAGCTTTGTTTTGTAGGGTGGAATCACTTTGCTTTTTAGAGGTTATACAACGGTGTTCTGTTTCTTTTGTGAAGCAAAGTAGTTAAAGCCCCTGGTCATTCCCTTTGGAATATACTCCCTTCTGCGGAGCAGTGAGGACCAAGGCAAGAGACCTGTGTCATCTCTGTTCCCCTGTTGCTTGCTTAGTTTACTATGGATTGGTTTTCCTTCCCAGTATTTCCCTGTGTAGCCTGCATTGGTTTTAGGCCATCTCTACCATAGGGAAATGGTGTGACTCTTGAATCTTGCCTGGGATGTGAGTTCCGCGTTGGGGTTTAGGATGTAAGACTTCTTTTCTTTGCTGGACATGGCCTAGTGTGTAGTGTTTTCCTTTGCAGATCTCATGGGGGATGGGGCTGGAGGACAAGATTCAAGTAATTTCAACTTCACCAAAACTCCAGTGATAATTGCTAATTTTTGTAATATATATTGAAAGCAGATTTATGTCTATGGCTTTACACTTTATGGCTGATTCTATGCTTAACATCTGTATTTTAGACATTTCGAAGGTGCTTTCATAGTGTTTTTCAGTCTGTGGAACATAACCTGTTAGTAGCTTGTGAGATCAGTTTATTGGATTTTTTCTTTTATAAGAAGACAGTGCATGAGAATAGTAGAGGTTAGTATTGCTGTATGAAAATAAGTTATTTGTGTGTGCTTCTGGGTGTGTTTTATTTGCTGGGTTACGATGGAAAGTGTATCTTACTGTAGGTTGCAGTCAGAAGTTTGAAAACCACTGCTCTATAGGAAATTTGGACTCAGTAATAAAAGGCGGAGTTCCTAACCTTTCATAGTATACTAAGCATTTGATAGGCTTACCTATTTCTTGAGCACCTGTGCAGAACTTTATTTCTGAAGACTTTTATAATTATTTCTATTGACTAATGTAAAAATAATCCTAGGGTAGATTTGTTTCATTTCTGTATTTCAGATGACTTTCCTAGGGCCAAGAAATTGAGTAGCTTGCCCAGGTCTCAAGCTAGTCAGAGGCAGGATTTAGATTTCTGCCTTAGAGACCTTGCCCTTTCATTTTTAAAAAAACATATCTCAGCTTCTTTAACTTATTTAGCAGTTAGTATTTTAATGCATGACTTGCTGAGTGATGTTGGGTGTGCTGTAGAAAAAGAATGCAGTTTATCAAACTTCACTTCCCAGGACTTGTTTATTTGGCTAAAAACAGAAGGAGAGTTGTTCTCAGGATGGTCCTGCTAATAGAGATGCTATTGTCCTAAGTCTGCTTTGCTGTCGTTGAATTCTCTGATTATTTCCAGAACTTTTCAGGACTCCTTGTTCTTTGCTTTGGTCATTGCAAAGGCTTTATTGCCTGCATTCTTTTTAACCTCTAGGCTGACAATGGGCTAACATTCCATAGTAGCAGCGGCAGGGTCAGTGGATTTCTAAACAATATATGCTGGACCAAGATTTTTTTTAAAGCAGATTAATATACTTTGGTGATCGGGGAGCTAGGCACGTGGTAAAATTTAATTGTTAGCAAGGGGAGAGGGAGGGAGGTCTCGTCAGTGCTGCTTAGACCAGTCCTGGCTTTCTGAGGCCGCTTGGTTTTGTAGTGACTCTTCATCTAGAGCCAAGATGCCTTATTTATTGTCTGTGGGAAATATGATTTGATGGGTCCGACCTTGGTTGCTAATGATTAAATGTCATTATCTCTTCTGTTATTTGTGGAGCTAAATTAGTACATTTTCTATTTAAAAGGAAATAGGGATAAACATTTTGCCTGTCCACCAGCTACAGATACGTAATGAAAATGAATAAATAGCCTTGGCTGGATACCTCAGTTGGTTAGGGCATTGCCCCCTTTTGCCAAGGTTCTGAGTTGGATCTCCAGTCAGGGCACGTATAAGAATCAACCAATGAATGCCTAAATAAGCGGAACAACAAATTGATGTTTCTCTCTCTTGCCCACCCCCGCCCCACACTCTCCTCTCTCTCTCAAAATCAATAAATTTTTAAAAACATATATTAACTGTCCACCTTAAACAACGTTGGGTGCTGTAGGTGACTACTCTGTACACTGCAGTTCTGATCTCTTAATAGCATGAGAAAGCCTGGGGAGAAATTTCCTGAGATCCATAATTCATTGAAAATAGCTTCCCTTCTAGTAAGAGCAGTGCCTTTCACTCCAGTGTCATGTAAATTGCATTTAAAGGAACAACATTGCATTGGGACCCCTTCCCCCATTCTGGCAAATTATTTTTATTATAAATACTCTAAACAAACATAAAGCTAGGTAATACTTATACCTCCTGTGCTGAACTTTTATAGCTCTTAACTGTAACATCAAAACAAATTTACAAATCAGTAATAGCAGTGTGAGGGTCAGTGAGTTTCTAAAATATATATGCTAAACAAAGATTGTTGAAGCAGTCTAACTTGTTTGGCTGGTCATAGGGAACCGTGCATGTCCTAAAATTCAGGTTATTAGAATATATCAATTGTCTCCATGGATTTATATCTTTATGACTAAGTATACAGATGTAGACGACAACATAAAACAAAAATTCAAATTAACATTCATATTATGTGATAGAGTTGTTTTGCTAAAATGAAATACATACTTGATGTTGAGTTTAACAGTGGAAAGATGTAGCCTTGGATTCAGTAATATATTTCATCTGTTTCTACATTTTAACTTAAGTAATACTAATGCAGAGGATACATACAAGGTAGTATTTATAATGTCAGGGCATTATTACACGGTTTATGATGATCAGATCTTATATTTAACCAGAGGTGACTGAGAAGTTCTCAGATGTCAGTTTTAATGTGGTATTTATGATAACTTTGTAGAGTTAGAGTTGCCTCGTTCAACTGAAGATAAGATTTGCTTTGTGCCCTGACTAGTGTGGCTCAGTGGGTTGGGCGTCATATTGCAGACTGAAAGGTCGCTGGTTTGATTCCTGGTCAGGGCACATGCCTGGGCTGTGGGCCAGGTCCCTAGTCAGGGGTGTGCAAGAAGCAACTGATCGATGTTTCTTTCCTGCTCTTTCTCCCTCCTTCCCCCTCTCTCTAAAAATAAATTTAAAAAAAATAAATACTTTGCAAGTGAAAAAAGAGAATGGAAGGAAGTTTGTGCAAATTGTCTGATAGGGGACTTATATCTAGAATATATAAAGAACTCTTAGAATGCAGTAATAAAAAGATGAATCATTTAAAAGTGAGCCACCAACCTGCTTTAAGTATTTCACCAAAAAATTTGTACAAATGCCCAATAAGCACAGGAAAAGATGCTCAGCATCATTAGCCATCAGGTGATGCAACTCAAAACCACAGTGAGTTACCATTTCACCAGGATGGGTATGATGAAAAAGGCAGACACTGGCAAGAGCTGGTGAGGGTGTGGAGAAATTGGGTCCCCTTCATACACTACTGGTGGGATTTAAGGTGACACAACCACTTTGGAAAACAGCCTGGTACTCCTTGAGAGATTAAACATAGAGTTACTATATGACCTAGCAGTTTCACCCCAAACATGTACAGAAAATATATGTCACACAAAAACTTGTACTTGAATGTTCATAGCAACATTATGCATAATAGCCAAACTGTGGAGACAACTGAAGTGTGGAAACAACCCAAATAACCATCAACTGATAATTTGATAGATAAAATATATCCATACAATGGAATATTACTTGGCAACAAAAAGAAGTGAAATACTGATACATGCTACAACAAGGACAAACCTCGGAGACATCATGCTAAGTGCAAGCAGCCAGGCATAAAAGATCACACATATAATGCCCTTTATAAGAAATGTTCAGGGTAGGTGAATCCATGCTGATGGAGAATACATTAATAATTGCCCAGGCCTGATCAGTGGAGGGTTTGGGAGAAAGTGGGTATGGGCTTGCTTTTTTGGGGTGATGAAAACTTTCTAAATTGTGGTTATGGTTGCACAACTTGTACTCTTTAAATGAGTGAATTGTGTGGTATGTGAATTCTGTCTCAGTGAAGCTGTTATTTAAAGCAGATTTGCATTGCACTTTTTAAAATCTGTTAAATGGATAACCGGAACTGGGGATAGAGTCGAATTGGATTTGCCACCACACTTAGCTAGTGCTGGGTTAAAGGTGAGATCCACACAGTCCATTTGCCGTGCTCTAGTGCTCTAGAGTGCTCTAGAGCACTCTAGAGTTCTGAGTGCTCTAGAGTTCTGAGTGCTCTAGAGTTCTGAGTGCTCTAGAGTTCTGAGTGCTCTAGTACAGATTCTTCTGAGGGCAGCCCTCCTGCTCTTCTGCATCCTGCTATTCTCTTCTGTTTATACAGCACACATACAAACCTCAGATTTGGACACCAAAATTGTGTGGCTGCACTCAATTATAGTATGGGTACCCATTTGTTCCAGAAAGTGCTTGTGCTAATTTTTAAGATTATTGAAATGGAAACAGTCTTAGGGTGTCCAACCTTTTGGCATCTCTGGGCCACACTGGAAGAAGAAGAGTTAGTTGTCTTGGGCCACATATTAAATACATTGTGACACGTAATCACACACGCACACAAAAATCTCATAGTGTTTTAAGTAAATTTATGATTTTGGGTTGGGTCGAATTCATAGCCGTCCCGAGCCACATGTGGCCCATGGGCCACCGGTTGGACACCCCTGACGGGTGTCATAGATAACCATGGACCCTTGAGAGATGGTGATCCAGAGGTGGCTCTTAAACTATGAGAGCGGTGCAGCTCCTTTCTCTAAGTAGTTATCACAGCTTTGCGAAAATGTCTAAGATCTGCTGTACCTGATTTTCCCCTTGTTCGGGGCACGTATTCATATCCTTCTATTTTTTTTTCATTAGGTAAGAAAAAAACCATTCCTGGAGCCAGCACCATTAGTTTCTAAAAAACCTAACAAATATAAAGACAGTTAATAGTTGTCTAGTTTCTTAGAGATTTTACAATCCTAGAATCTCAAAATTGGAGGAAGCTTAAGGATAACCTAAGTAAACATTTGGTAATTTCTTGGCTTCTTGAGATGAGCTGGAATCAGGGGAAAGGAATTCTGAAACTCTGTGATTCAAGATCAAAGACAGAGAGATGTAGTCACTCTTCATGCCGACTACTCATGCCAACCTGCCCTGTGGGTGGGAATCTGGCTCTGTAGTTTAGTAACTTGGGCAAGTGACGTATGGGGCCTCAGTCCCTCCTCTGTAAAGAGAGGGATGGATAAACCACGTTGAGCTGTTTATAGTGCTTGACTAAGAAAACTGTATGTGAAAGGAAAAGTTGGGGATTTATGGTACTGTATGTGGGAACCTTAAGGTTTTTTTTACAAAATCTAGTAATTTTTTTATGATGGAAAACATGGATTTCTGGAGGCTAGCAAGAAGGAGAGGGAAGAACTATTAGGGCAGTAACATTTGCTCAGGTACTTCTCAGTGTTCTCTTTATAGAGTAGGCCTGTCTTACTCTTAACTTTTCGCTTTACCTTGGTGTTAATTGAAGATTCCCGACCTGGGTACATTTTACACTGTATGACCATTTTGTGTTTAATAGTGCTTACAATTTTAGCAACAATTGTATGAAATAAAGTTAAATCATTTTGCCAAGAGCCTAAAAAAAAGTTATAAGAAAGTAAGAATTTAAATTATGGGGAGAAAATAGTTCCATCAGGGTCCCGAGAGTACTGTTTTTAGGAAACACTGTTCAAATTTTGACTGACTATACAACTATTTTTTTAAAAATTGGGAAATTGAGAAAAGAAAAATAAGTCATATCAGCCTGCCACCCAAACTATCACAGCTGTGTAAATTTCTCTTACTTTTTCCTTTGTGTATTTTAACTAGTTTTAATATTGGCAAATGTGTGACTTTGTATTTTGTTTTTGTAATTTGTCATTGGCATTTTTCTTTGTTGTTACATTGTTTTCATAACCATATTTTTAAGTGACATAATTTAATGAACATTTCTAATTGCTGGGTATAATTTAGTCAGTGGTCCCTGGTTGTTGAATATATATGCATATTTACACATTGCTTGCAGTTGCTTATTATTGCAGATGATAAGAGGAAATTCTTTGGATGTATAAATTTTCCCATGTTTGAGACCTTTTCTTTGGACAGATTAGTAGAAGTAGAAATTCTACATCAAAGTATCACTTTTTATGGGCCTTGATACCCATTGGGCTTGTTCTGTTTTCAATAAGTGTTTTAGGCTGAATTCTTTCTTTGCTTGCTTGTTGCGGATATACAGGCATTGGCAAAAGTAGGTTTACAGTTGTTTGTGTGGGAAAAGACATGCAGGTTATGATTATTAAAATAGCTTTATTAATGCAAAAGAAGGTTGCAACTGTAAACCTGCTTTTGCCACACCTGTATAAAGAAGACTTTGTTTATTTAGCTACATTTTTCCTGTACTCTTAATTCTGTCTCTCTTTCTCCACCCACCCCCCGCCCTTTTTTAGGCTACACTGATTACCCACCCACCCAGCACAGCATCTTACGGGAAAAGCGTAGCATTTCCTAGAGGAATATGAGCATAACCAGAAAGGTGTCGTTGACTCTGAATTAAAATTTTAACCTGTCCCCGAACAGCTACAGGATTTGGAAGCTGAATCAATGTTATCAGATGAGTTAGAGTCCAAACCAGAGGTGAGCCCCTCAGCCTGTTTCTTTCCCTTTGGCGGGCCATGTTCCGGAGTTTGTCCTTCTTAGTCTGGGGTCAGCTTTTCTGTAACGGCCAGAGAGTAAAGTTTAGTCTTTGTGGGATATATTATTTTGAATTTAACTACTGGTTTATTATTTTTCTGTTACTAAGTACTTTTTCAAAGATTTAAGAATTCCATTTTTATCTCTTATGACTTTTAATATTTGTTATTTAAATAAATGTAAAATCATATGTCTAGGTAATTACATGACAAACTTTTATCTGTGGCATATATGTGTAATGTGTATACATATGTAAATATTTACTACCACAAACCATCCTTTTATTAATTTTGCAGGTATCTGAAAGTATTTTTAATGTAATTAGAGGACTTAACCATTTTCAATTTTTTTTAAATTTTAATTTAAGTATATCTGTGTTACATAATGGAAAGGTCACAGAGTTTGGAATCAAATTACTTAAGTTTGAGAGTGACACTGCTTCTAACTAGTCTTGTGACTCTAGAAAAACCATTTAGTGTCTTCAGCTTGATTCCTGATCTTTAAAACACGTGTTCAAGCTTCCTGAGCTACAGTGAGGGCTAGAGGAGCCAGTACACAGAAAGTGCTTTATAAAAATGTAATCGGTACAATGTGGTTGAATTTTTAATAGCCATTACTTAAAAATAATTATTTTTATCATTTCTTTGTTTGGTGGAAGATAACAGAGGTTAAATTAATTATGTAATTCAACTTTTCTCTAGAGCAGATGTCTCGATAAAAATAACTTTAAATTTTATTTGTCATTAATCTAGTTTTTAAATGAATATGGCTGAGACTAGTGAACAATTAAGACTTAATCACATCATCAACTTTTAGTAAATTCAGAGGTTTATATCCACTTCTAACAACTTGTGTTTCTCAATGTTGTTTCCCCTCCCTCCACCCCCAGCTCCTGGTACAGTTTGTTCAGAATACGTCCATCCCATTGGGACAGGGGCTAGTAGAATCAGAAGCTAAAGATATTACTTGCTTGTCCCTCCTTCCGGTGACTGAGGCCTCAGAATGCAGTCAGCTGATATTACCAGGTAACACTTAAGATCACTACAGATAAAATAAACGAGTCATAAGAACTTAGCCTATTCTATGGTACCGGGGGAACGGGATAGCAGATTTTGTAACTGACTGGTAGAAACCAAACATTGGAATCATGGAGAAAAAGGAGCCCTAGGAGTGAGTCCTCAGTGCACTGGTAGTTTATGCTGTAGGAGCGGGTATGATAATCCGTAGAGAGTGAACCTGTGAAGAAAAGAAGGCTAAGGTAGAATGCCCTGGAACTCCCTGTTCAAGGTACAGGGTAAGGCAGGAGAGTCTGTAACAGAGGGGAGAAGGAAAGGCTAGAGGAGCACGAGGAATATTGCATCGAGTACAGACATGGCACCCAAGGCAACAGTCACTGAGTCAGATGTTCCTAAGAGGCCCACTGAGAGAGGGTCAGCAAGGCCATCGTTGACCTTAGTGGGGCCTGTTCCATGGAAAGGGGGTGGAAGGCCAGGCGGCAGTGGGTTGGGATATTAGTGTAAGATAAGTATAGGTAGTATCTACACTTTGTAAAGACTCTGCTGCTATGGGAAGAAAAAGGGGAGGATGTAAGATAGATGGAAGAATTCTCTTCTCAGATTGGAAATGCTTGAGGATGGCTTTATGCTGAAAGGAAAGAGCCAGTCAGAGAAGCTGCAGATGTGCAGTGCGGGTGGTTGCTGAGGAGGCTTCGGGAGGAGCATGCCGGGGGGCGCTGCGGCTGGGAAGAGGGGAGCCCTGTCCCTCCACTGCTGCCAAAGAGAACGTTGTTTTTAGATGCAGTGATTCTCTTTCTGGTCCCTGTTTTAAAATTCGGAATATTAATGTTAAATCCGAGGAGATTCGATATCAACCTGTTGGTGACAAATTATTTGTTATAAAGTCTTCTGGTTACTGTCTTCTAGTGGTCTTTTTTCTTTGAGTTTTCAAGTGACTTTAAAATCTGTTTAAATGAGTAAGGATTCAAGAAGGACAGATGTCATGAACTAATGAATGTTGACTTAAGGCTTCCCTGAAGAGCTCCTTGTTTTTCCACACTTTCCCCTCTTAATTCCCACTTTTTTACTAGTGTATTGGGAGTCTTCCCAGGTACTTAAGGTTTTCAGTAGGAGAAAATTTCCATGTGCCAATACGTTTTGATCTTCATTAGGCTTTTTCCATGACTTTTCTCTCCTAATTTTAATTCATTGAATAAATATTTACCAGTAATAAAGGAAATAAAAACAGATACAAAAGCATCTGTCTTCTTTTTCACATTACCTTCTTTTAGTTTTAATTTTGATTTAAAGCATTTTGAGAACCAATAGATAATAACTCATGTACTCACCTCCCAGCTTATAAAATACAGTCTTACAATAGCAAATGTGTCTGCACACACCTCCCTAATTTCATTCCCCTCCCTCTTAAGTGTGTGTGTATCATGCCACGCATGGCCTCCGTGCTTTCTTTCCCTTGGGGTATGTGGTAGATACAGAGAAGTACAAAACCATACAGATACACATGTTGAAGAGTTACTGTAAAGAGGACACCCGCCACTTACTTAATCAAGAAGTAGAACACTGCCAGCTCCTAAGCCCTCCGTGGGCTCCTCCCTGATAACAACAAGCTCTGTTGTCCCGGAGGTCCCCACCGTCCTTAACTTTTGAGACAATTTTTTGTTTGCAAGTTTCCAGTAACTGCCCAAGTCTAAGTAATAAAGTTCAATTTTAGCTGTTTTGGGATTTTAAGTTAGTGGAATTGTATGCATGTATGTTGTTGTACCTTTTTTTCACTCTGTTTCTGTGAGGTTCATCCTTGTGGGTAGCTGTGGTTTGTTTGGTTTCATGAGCTCACCCCAGTTTCATGCTGCTGTTCATGGATATTTGGTTATTTTCCCAGTATTGTTCTGTGATAAACTGTGTCCCTGTGAACTTTATTTTTTAAAAATTTTTTGCAGTAAAATATACATAACAAAATTTATCATTTTAACGAGTTAAAATCTAACTAGTTCTATAGCATTAAGTACATTTACATTGTTGTGTAACTTCATTGGGCTCTGTCCAATGGCCATACTGTCCGTCCCTAGGCTTCCACTTTTATTCCTATGATCTTGTCTGTTATCTCCTTAAAATAGGAAAGAAAGGTTGTCTATATTTGATAAAGATGAGCCCCTAGAAACACTGGATGTAGAGCAACCAAGACCTTTGTAAACTGGTGTCTTCCTTACGGTAAAATTAGAGAGAGAGTTTCTGATTATTTTTTTGCCTCCAATATAAACCCAGACTGCAATGAAATGGATCAATGATTCCATAAAATTTCGGGTTTTTCCCAGGCTGTGTTTTTCTTTTTCCTTTAATGACTCACCAGAACTGTTGCATGCATGATGTAAAAATTAAAGGAAGTGATCTCTCCCCAAGAAACATAAATTACAATTTAGATCGTGTTCTTAAGTTTGTATTCACTGTGTAACCATACTTTTCAATCAGAAGGTGCTGACTTCTGGTCTTGCCAGAACAAAGGTCTGTAAGTACAAATGTGGGTTTGGGCCTGCTTCTGCTAGAACTTAAAGCCACCTCTGTGCTCTTTTCTGAGGCAGATTTTGTGTTTGTAAAATGAAAGTGCTGTCTGTTCCTGTACGGATGGATGTTAGGTTCTAAGGGATGTTTTAAGGGTACCAGGTGAGATCTTTGGAGGTAGGTGCTTCCTAAGTCTGTGGTGTTTTCTATTTACTAGATGATACTCCAAATCATACTAACTCCTCCAAGGAGGTCCCTTCTTCAGCTGTGCTGAGAAGCCTGCAGGTGAATGTGGGCCCAGACGGAGAGGAGACGAGGGCTCAGACTGTACAGAAGTCCCCGGAGTTTTTGTCCACCCCAGAGTCTCCTAGCTTGTTGCAAGATCTACAGCCAAGTGATAGCACTTCTTTTATTCTTCTTAACCTAACAAGAGCAGGTAATTTTTATCCTTTTCTGAACTCTGCTCATGCTTAAAATGGAATGAAGTGTTATTATTTTATTATTTTGGAGAATTGGTGTAGTCTAGTGACCAATTCAGTGTGGAGAGAGAGAGGGTGGACTCCAGGATGACTCAGAGTCTCTCGTTTGGGAAATGAGGTGGTGCTGGTCACCGGGATAGTGAATGCAGAAAGAACAGGGCTCAGGGGCTGGCGGGGGGGTGACTAGTTCCCGTTTGTATCTATCGTTGTTGAAATGTGGGAGGGACATGCAGGAGGAGGTGTCCTTTAGAGATAGAGACAGAAGTCCAGGGTTCTAGAGAGGTCTGGCAGGAAATAAGGAGTTTTGGTGCTTATCAGCATTCAGGAAATGTACGAAACAGTGAGTAGGATTCTTTGATTCAGGAATAGTCTAGAACAGCGCTTCCCACCTTTTTGGTACCAGGGTTTGGTTTCATGGAAGACAGTTCGTTCTTCCATGGACCGGAGTTGGGGGATAGTTTCGGGATGGTTCAAGTGCACTACACTCAAGCTCACCTCTTGCTGTGCAGTGGGTTCCTAACAGGCCTGAAGGGGTACTAGTCTGTGGCCTGGAGGTTGGGGGACCCTGGTCTAGAACATAAACAGAAAAGTAGGCAAATCTAGAACCCTGAAAAAAAAAAGCGAAACATTTATGAGAGTAACAGAAAAGCAGGAAGGAGCTGCTAGAGAGGGATGAAGAAACCAGAATGAGAATGGGGGTTACCGGAGGGAAGGGGTGGGAAGGAGGCAGTAAAGAGTAAATGGGTCGAATGCGTAGCGACGGAAGGACTCTGTGAACACACAGATGATGTCTTCCAGAACTGTATACTTGAAACTTCTATAATTTTATTAATCAGTGTCACCCTAATAAATTTAATAAGCAAACCGTGTGAGTGATATGGGGCAAGCCAAGGGAGAAAAACATTTTAAAGAAGAAAAGGTACTAAATCATGCCAAATCCTTCAGGACGGGCTGGGGAGGTGAGGACTGGGAAGTGTATGTCTGGTGACCTTGGTGAGCGCAGTGGTTTTGCAACGGCCGAGGTGGAGGCCGGAGTTAAAGAGAGATGGGGAGTAGATGGCAGGGGAGAAAGTGGGTATGCCAGGTAAGAAGTTCCACTTGTTCAAGAAAGTTGACTTTGAAGGGACAGCTAGAGAAGTACTTGGGACTTTCTCTTCTTTAAAAAAAATAAAAGTAAAGACGGGAGAGACTTGAGCATGACCGACTTAAAGGCTGTAAGGGAGGCTGTCAGCTGGCTGGTAGAGAGGAGACACGCAGGTGTAACGGAGGGATAGGGTGGGGTGAGGGTTCGCCTGGTTGCCGGGAAGGATGGCTGTGCCTGTGAAGAAGGAGGAGGTAAGATAAAGACCAGCCTGTGGGCCAGGAGTGGAAAGGTGGAACCCTAATCTTGTGTGAGAACTGAAACTTGAGGTGAGAGGTGAAGGTCCGGGGTAGCTGGAGCAGGACACACAGGGTTTCTGCACCAGGGTGCATGAAAGGGTTACTTGATGGCTAACCTTCATATATCCTCTTGTTCTTCCAGGCCTGAGCTCTTCAGCCGAGCACCTAGTATTCGTACAAGATGAGGCCGAGGATTCAGGGAATGATTTCCTCTCCAGTGAGAGCGCGGACAGTAGCATTCCCTGGTTCCTCCGGGTTCAGGAGTTGGCCCATGACAGTTTGATCGCTGCTACTCGTGCACAGCTGGCGAAGAATGCAAAAACCAGCAGCAATGGTGAGAGCCCTGTGGTGTTTTCCAGTATTCTGTGCAGAGATTTCGGTAATGCAGTGGTTATATTTGAGTCCCGTTTTTCAGAAACTAAATTGCTCCTCATGACAGTTTAGCAATTAGCCATGAGGTCTGTGGTATTGTTTCTTTTGCGTTCAGCATGTCTGTACTACTTCTCGCTATCCAGGGATTTTCAAATTGTGGTCCTGGATGGTGGCATCACTGAGGAACTTAGCAGTACAGGTGCTCAGGGCCTGTCCTGAATCAGACACTTGCCATCTTTTAGGAAGAAGCCCTTTTGGTGGTTGTGATGGATGTTAGGGCTTGAAGGTCATGGCTTTGTGTAGCCACTCCCAGACCGCTGCAGAGCCTTTGTGTAGCATGCTTGTTACTTTCTTTTGTAAATAAGATAAAGTTTAAAAGTTACAGAGGCAAAAGAAGGGCCCTTGGAGCTTAGGAGAGAGAGAGGGAAAGGTATAATGCACCTTGGGGAAGGAGAAGGGGAGGAGCAAGGCGCAGGCGTGCTCCCAGGAAGAGAGCGCCTGCCATAGTACTTTGTTTTGGATTTGCCGCTGTATTTTCTCATTAACCTGTAACAATTAAGGTTATTGTGTTGGCCAAAAAGTTAGTTTTTTCTGTACTGTGGCTCTAGCAGTACTTACTCGTCTTTAACTTCATTCAAAACAATTTTGTTAGACTGTATTGCGACAGCTGTCATATCAGCATGCATTTAAAAAACACCAAAATTGGTGGATTTGTGTGTAGCCATTTTAATGTTAAAGATGGAATAAGATACACAGTATTTCAGTGTATTATGTTTATTATTTCAAGAAAGGCAACTGAAATGCAAAAAAAAAAGAATTGTGCAGCGGACGGAGAAGGTGCTGTGACAGATCGAATGTGTCAGAAGTGGTTTGCAAAGTTTCATGGTACTATTGACATTTTGGCCAAGTAATTCTTTGCTGTGGGTCTGTCTTATGCCTTGGAAAATGTTTAGTAGCACCCTGGTCTGTACCCACTAGAAGCCAATATCAAGAAATAGCCGACATACTCAAAATATCCAAATCAATAAAATTACTGATGAAAGTAAAAAATGTGTCTTTTATTTTATGGAAAAAACTGAACAGACTTTTTGGCCAATCCAGTAGTACTATATTTGCCCATGAGAAGCAGTGTAGGGAGGGGACTTGGGATTTAGACTCTAGGGTCCTGAGATCTGTCTCTGGGGCCATCCTTTACTAGCTCCTTTCCTGGGGAATATAACCTCCCTTAGCTTCAGTTTTCTCATGTTCAGAGCAAAGAGATCAGGTAGCTTACCTGATTGGGTTGTTACAGAGATTAAATAAGGTCCTACCCCTGAAATGTCTTATAATCAGCGAAGCATTGTATGGGTATTTTTGTTACTCTCAAAATATGTTTCTTTGCTACCTAACAACGACCCGAGGCACTTGAGTATAAGGTGAGTCCAAATATATGATAATCTTCCATTTCTCAGTGATTGATTCCCTAAAAGCCTTTTTTGGGGCTGTGATTTATAAACTTTTAGGCATGTAGATAAAATTGAACATTGTAAATTGCTATGTGAGAATTTTATTTTTAATTATTTTTAATTTTATTTATTTATCTTTAGAGGGGAAGAGAAGGAGAGAGGGAAAGAAATATCAATGTATGGTTGCCTCTCATGGATCCCCCACCAGGAACTGGCCTGCAACCCAGGCATGTGCCCTGGCTGGGAACCGAACCACTATCCTTTGATTCACGGGCCCGCACTCAATCCACTAAGCTATACCAGCCAGGGCTTGTGAGAATTTTATTTTGGTTACACATTTTAAATTATACGGAACATATTAATTTGATGTTGCTTTTTATACACTAACATGTAATGAAATGATTTTACTCAATATTTTAATACATTAAAACAAATATCTTTATCATTACTAAAGCCACTTTGTGAGTCCTGTAGCACAGTTCATTAAAGCAAATCATCTTGCCCTGGCTGGGTGGCTCAGTTGGTTGGAGTGTTGTCCCTATACCAAAAGGTTGTGGGTTTACTT
The DNA here is from genome assembly GCA_004027735.1 of Carollia perspicillata. Taxonomy (NCBI): domain Eukaryota; kingdom Metazoa; phylum Chordata; class Mammalia; order Chiroptera; family Phyllostomidae; genus Carollia; species Carollia perspicillata. The sequence continues at coordinate 5,300 of PVKM010016098.1, read as the reverse complement.
CCCAGTTAGGGCACATACCTAGGTTGCAAGTTCGATCCCCAGTCAGAGCATATGCAGGAGGCAAACGAATTGATGTTTCTCTCTCATGCTATCTCTCTTTTTCTCTCTGTTTTTCCCTCCCCCTCTCTAAAATTAATAAGCATATCCTCAGGTGAGGATTTTAATTTCACATTCAATGCTTGTATCTGGGGTCAGCAAGGGTCCATGGACCAAACACACACTTGTTTTTGCGAATTCCAGTTTTACTAGAACACTAGCATGCCAGTTAGTTCTGTAAATTGTCTATTATGGCAACTACCATAGCAAAGTTCAGTAGTTGTGGCAGACCATATAGCCCTCAGAGTAAAAAACATTTACTGTATAGCCTTTACAGAAAAAGTTCACTGATCCCTGCTCTGTATGACACCCAAATGCAAAAAGTCCCCCCATAACTGTAAGACCTTTGAAGTGTTTACAGTTGTTATTCAACTTCTGCAGTATTTCAGCTTCTGTGGTTTCTTTGTCTCTGGTTTTTTAATGTTTGAACCAGTTGATTCGGTGACCTGAATATCCAAAACTGTCATTGGTTGAAGTCATTTTAAAGCTAATCTGTCTTCTGCAAACAATATTTTTTTTCCAAAAGCACAGCAGTTGAGGGAGCACTCCCTTTAGTGAGTGATTTTATAAGGACTCAGACACAAGACCACTCGCTCTTTTCTGAGGGATTTTCTCCTGCTTCAGATTTTATCAGTGTTCTCATTTTATCTGCGGAATTGAATGCACAAAGCCCCATTGTCTCTGGTTAAATCTTGGATTAGCGAGGGGTTTCTACAGACCTTTCAGTAGAAATTAATTCAGTGGAACTTTAGAATTTGGAAATTTCCTGTATGGTAAATGATGTTTAAATTTTACCTATGTACAGATATTACTTTTTCAATTAAACAAAAGAATTGTGGGACAGTTATTTTAAAAGAAACATATCAACTTACAGAAGGCATCTCAGATTCTACTTGGACCTTGGAGCAATTCGTTTTATGACCGACGTTCGATTAAGTGCAGTGAGGAGGATGGAGGGCCAGCAGGAAGGAGTCGGATTCGTAGATGGGACAGGCACTGCTCAACTGTCGGGTTCCGGGGCGTGTGGCAGCTACACCTTGTGTGCCCAAGTCTTGGCATTTAGGGAAAGTTGTACATTAAATCTTATTCCCAAGGTATAAGTGGAAAGATAAACTGTACTCGCCAATAGCCGAATTAAATGAATGCTTTTCTGTATCGATGTCCATCTGTGTTGGAACCAAATGAAAGAAAAGGAGCACCACCTGCTACTTTGGAATTTATATAAATTTTTAATTAACTGATTTATTTAAATTTAAGGGAGGTACTGCACTGTATGCTTCTCTCCTCCCCTCCTTTTATTCTATTGAACAGAAAACTTCAGTAGGTATTCAGTAGGTGTATCTCACGTTTTACAGTGTGGTTAGAAATTTAAAGGTCTGCCGAGTGTTGGCATTCTTTATTTTGTAACTGAAGAGGGGTGGTACAGGACATTGGAAGGTGGTTTGTACGCTCTAGAATGACAGGTACACTCAAATTGACTTCAGGAGATAGAAATCTAAGAATCTCATCTACAAAAGAAATTAACTTCTGTAAGCCCAGAACTAAGCCGGAATGACTGTTCCTGCTTTAAATACAAGATTTTGTTACCTGGAACTTTAAGTCATCTTTTCTAGCGCTCTACTCTGGGTGTTGATATACCTGCCCTTCCACCAATCTGTAATGCAAAGTAGGTTTAACTCTGCTTTTTAAGAGTTACTTTATTTTTCTTTAGAGGGGAAGGGAAGGAGAGAGGGAGAGAAACATCAATGTATGGTTGCCTCTCATGCGTCCCCTGCTGGGAGCTGGCCTGCAGCCCAGGCATGTGCCCTGGCTGGGAATCAAACTGCAGTTGTTTGGTTCTCAGACCTGCGCTCAATCCACTGAGCTACACCAGCCAGGGCTAACTCTGCTGTTTGATATGAAACCAAAGAACAGACATTTTGTACTTTTGCCAAAGAGGCCTGGCCTTGTGCAGCAAAGCATGATGGCTGTGGGGGTTCTCTGGAGTTAAAGGGATGGGATGTCGAGCACTCTTCATTTCTTTTGTTAAGTGGGTACAAAGAGATTTGGGGAAGGTGAAGATGGATATTTGATCATTGGTCACTAGGAATAAAATAGAGGAGCTTTTATTATTTGAACCAAAGTACCTGAGCAGGGTCCTTTCCTGGATTACAAATATGTGCCTCTCTTATAGGAGAAAACGTCCACCTTGGTTCTGGTGACGGGCAGCCCAAAGATTCCGGGCCCCTTCCTCAAGTGGAAAAGAGGCTCAAGTGCACAGTGGAAGGCTGCGACCGGACGTTCGTGTGGCCAGCGCACTTTAAGTACCACCTCAAAACCCACCGGTGAGCAAATCTGAGGTTCCGTACTCGGAACCACGGCACACCGATGCTTCCAGAGGAATCGTATCCACGATTTGACAAACTGAAGGCCAGCAGGGGCTGCTGCTCTTTTGTGGTTAAGATGTCTTTTGTTCTCTAGTAGAAAGATCCTCATTGTCTCATCTCGTTCTTGACATACATTTAATAGGACACTTGCACCTACATGAGCTGCAGCAAGAGTTCCCAAATCGCATTATAATTACAGTTTCTTGGAGAACGTAAAAGAATAATTCATAAACTTGGGCCCCGTCCTAAACCTATGGAATCCATAGTGTATTTTGAGAAGAAGGGCCAGGGCACCTGTAGTTTTAACAAACCTCAGGTAATTTCAGTATATTCAGGTTGGGGACTTACTGACTGCCTCAAGAGTCAATAGGAGCTTTGACTTGTCCTCTCTAGCAGTAAGCGTGTTCAGTATTGTTGCTCATGCAGTTTTTTTTTTTCCCAGGAATGACCGCTCCTTCATATGCCCTGCAGAAGGTTGTGGGAAAAGTTTCTATGTGCTGCAGAGGCTGAAGGTGCACATGAGGACCCACAACGGAGAGAAGCCCTTTATGTGCCCTGAGTCCAGCTGTGGTAAGCAGTTCACCACAGCTGGGAATCTGAAGAACCACCTGCGGATCCACACAGGTGTGTGTGACCCCAGCATTGACCTGATGAGATGTTGACCACATGAGCCTTTCCAGATATCTTCGAACACTGCACGATCTGGGGCGGTAACACTGAGTCACAGAAGCCTTACAGAGCCCGTGCTAGGCACTGAATGGGGTAAAACGGGGGAGATACAAAAGCTGAGCTATAATCCCCGACTTGGAGGAGTTTGCTTTCTTGTTAAAACTTCACAACATGAAAAACAGTACAAAAGTAACTTGTTCTGGGTCACTTTTGTATCAGCATGTTAACATCAAAGCAGCAGGATAAAAACACCCTGACTCATAGTCTGAGAAGGAGACAGGAGGGGACAACTGAAGGGGCGGGTGGCCTTCCAAGCCACCTGGCCCAGCACATACTCAGTCTCTTGCCAGAGCTTAATAGGACAGACCCCTGCCTCAGGGTATGTAACTGTTCTTCTCTGCTTTCTCGCCACTTCCTTTGTCTCTGCCTTGTTCATTCTTGCATAGCTAAAATGACAGTAGGTACAGTTCAAGGACATTTAAAAAGTAAAATCCAAACTGAAGCCACATTTGTTCCAGGCTTGATTTCTTCTAGGTTGACATTACCACTCCATCCTATGTTTTAGGATGGAGTAGCAGTGTTCTCACCTCCTTCTTTTGATTAATTAACTTGTTTATTGACTGATTGATTATTTAGAGAGAGAATCATCGACTTCTTGTTCCACTCATTTATGCATTCAGTTTGTTTCTTGTGTGTGCCTCGACTGGATATTGAGCCTGCAGGACAGTGCTTCAACTGAATTACCCAGTCAGGGGGCTCAGCTGTTTCTTGAAAGAGTCAACTATACTTGCTTCAAGAAAGCGGTTTGAATAAAAGAACAAGTAAAACATCTAACGGAACAGATTAAGGAGAAGTGGAGCTCAGCATGCCTTATTGTCAGATGCAGCGATCTTCTCACCCTTGTGCTGCTCATCATCTTCGTAGCATTTCATAGCACTGGACATCTTAAAACACTTCCTTTTACTTCAGAGGATAACCTGACTTTCTCTCTCCCATTCTAACTCTTACTGGTTGTCCCTTGTTAATCTTCTACTTGTTCATCAATTTCACCTGGCTGGTGTGGCTCAGTGGATTAAGACGTGGCCTGCAAACTGAAGAGTCCCCAGTTTGATTCCCAGTCAGGGCACAGGCCTGGGTTGCAGGCCAGTTCCCAGCAGGGGATGCACGAGAGGCAACCATACATTGATATTTCTCTCCTTCTCTCCTTCCCTTCCTCTCTAAAAATAAATGAATGAATGAATGAATAAAATGTTAAGGCAAAAGATTCTACTGCTGCCCCCATTTACAAGGATCTTGGGAGCTCTCGGTCAAGAACCAGGAATAGAGATGTATCTCGTATTATTTCACTCTTGCCATTTCTGCTCTGACCTCAGGCACTCTTAAGTCACAAGGCTCTGCTTGTGCCTGAAATTTCCTTCCATCCTTGTCATCTTTTAAGACCAGTTTAAATTCAGCTTCTTTAAAAAAATGATCATAGAGTCCCTCCTCTTTCTAAATGCTAAAACCCTCTTTTGTACAAGACTTTATGTTAAAGTTATTTACATTTATCTTTCTCACACTAGTCTGTGACCCTTAGAGGACAGACACTGCATCTGATTATTTTCACTTTCTATTTTGAAATAATTACAGACATACAGGAAGTTGCAAAAATAGTACAAGGAGTTCTGTGTGCGCTTTACCCCGTCTCCCCAGAGAGTGACGTCTTACGCAGTCATAGGGCAGTATCAAACCCTGGTGTTGATGGTGCTGTCAGTCAGTCTGTGGGCCTTCCTCAGTTTTTACCATGCATATTTGGGTTTTAAAATAACAGTAATACTGTCGGGAAAATTACAGAAAAGCAAAAAGAGGAAAATTATTTATAGTACTACTGTTAATATATCTACTTTTAACATACTGTTACAGATTTTTTTGTGTACCTCTTACTAAATATGTTTTTATTTGTTTTGTAAAATGAGAATATATGTAATATCTACTTTATAACCTTTAAAAATGTGTGTTTTTAAATGGATCTAGAAACTGCTTCTTAAAGAGAATTGATCTAAGGTAGAAACTCTGGCAACATAAATTATGCACTATTAATCTTGATACCCCAGAGGGGCTGGGGTCACTGAAGAAGGTAGGTAGGTCAGTACAGTTGGGGGTAAGCTCTCAAGCCAGGAGGGAGGTGGA
>PVKM010016097.1:0-27193 GCA_004027735.1 Carollia perspicillata | reverse complement strand
TCCTATACCCATTAGCATTAACTCTCTGTTCCCCCTCCCACCAGCCCCCAGTAGTCACTAATCTACTTCCTGTTTCTATGGACTTGCCTATGGACTGGACATTTCACAAAATATGTGGCCTTTTGTATCTGACTTCTTTCATTTAGGATAATGTTTTCAAGGTTCATCCATGTTATATATTACATATAGTATATAACATTATACTTCATTCCTTTTTATAGTTTTATAATATCCCATTCTATGGAATGGGTATTCTGTACTTTATTTACTTATTTATCAGTTCATGGATGTTTATGTGGTTTCTACTTTTTGGCTTTTTGCTGCTCCAAACATTGTACAGGTTTTGGTGTGAACATGTTTTAAGCCTCTCAATTGTGTACCTGGTAGAATTGCTGGATTGTACAGTAGCTCTGTGTTTAACTTTTTGAGGAATTGTCAAACTGTTTTCCAAAGAGGCTGCATTTCTTTCACTGCTGGCAGTGTCTAAGGGCTCTGACGTTTTTCTGTATTCTTGCCAAACTTGTAATTTAAAAAAACCTTAGCCATAGCCATTTTCTTTATGCGTGAAGTAGTATCTTGTTGTGGTTTTGATTTGCATTTATGTAATGACTATAAGCTCATTTTCCTCCTTTTTCAAATATATTGCATTATTAACTGTGTATAAGTTTGTGTTTTTAAAAAAAAAAACATTTTGTTTCCTATGCCTAGAATGCTCTTATCTAAACCTACTTTGCCAACACTTCATCATTGAAGGCTCATGGCTACACCAGTACTTTTTCCATGAAATAACTCCTGATTTTTCCATATAAAAGTTAACTTGCAATCACTTAACTATCCATAACATTTTATGCTTCTTCTTCTTTTTTAAAAACATTTTATTTATTTATTTTTAGAGAGAGGGGAAGGGAGAGAGAAAGAGAGAGAGAGAACATCAATGTGTGGTTGCCTCTTGCATGCCCCCCACCGGGGACCTGGCCCATAACCCAGGCATGAACTCTGAGTGGGAATCGAACTGGCAACACTTTGATTCACAGGCCGGCACTCAATCCACTGAGCTACACCAGCTGGGGCTGCTGCTTCTTAATTAATTATTTTGTCACTTATAATTTATTTATAGCTCTGCATAACAGATTTTAATTTAAAGAGGAGTCTTCATTTTTTCTTTTCTCTAAAGTGTCAATATGTGTCTTGTATATTGCAGACAATCAGATATTAGTGAATTGAGTTAATTATACGGTACTTCTCTCCCTTCCTTTTCTGTTCCATAGTTTGGGCTCTTAATACTTTCTGTCTGTCCTAATTTAATAACATCCTAACCTATTTGCCTGACTCCATCTGTTTTCAATCTGAACCAATCTATATATTGTGTGATGATAATTTTACAACCCAAGGCAAATAAATGTTGTGTTATTTTCTCCCTGAACCACAATATTGTGTTCTGAGTAAGATCCAGTCTACTGAGTATGGCACCCAAAGGTCCCTGTCTTTTCACCTCATCTACACAGTGCCTGCCCTAAACGCCATGCATTCCTCTTGATTGCTTGACAAGCTCTGTGGTACCTTGGCACACAGAGGAATGCATGAGTAAGTCACACAGCTACTTATGACAGGGGGCATCGGCCTGGGGCCTCCGGCTGCTCCAGTCTTCACCCAGCCGCCCTAAGAGCTGAAGGGAATTTGTATGATCACAGCTGTACCCTATTTATGACAAAACTTAGAGGAAGCTTTGCACAATGTACATCAGTTTACGTACTTTGGCTTTCGCTCATGTTGTTTCCTTTCCTGGGGAACTTTGCCCCCACCTATTCCATGGCGCCCACCTGTCCCTCCCTATACACTGCTTCCTTTACAAAAGTGTAGACCTGTTTTTTAAGACCTAACTCTGATGTTGCCTCATCAGAGCTAACGTTTTCTGATTTCTTCCCCTAAAATTATTTTCTTTGTTCCTCTTTAGCATTTTGTTTATACATTTTCTATAAATTTACAAATAACCTCTCTGGTATTAGTTAATCCTTATTACCTTCCTCCCTTCAACCTCCATAAGGTTGCAAATTTTGTGATTTGTGCTTCACTCACTGTCGAGCCCACTTATATTTTAATCTTAGCAGACAAGATAGCCTGCACACTTGAGACACAGAATAAACTTTTTTGGGAGAGGAGGGTTGAATTGTTGGGCATCTCATAAATAGTATTGTGTGTAGAATAATTACTTTGCCAGTGTTTCTAATCATTTCATTTTTAAAAGAAATTAATCTTGGTTTCTTGCATTTGTTTTTTTCAAAATCCTTAGGTCGAGTTGTTCTCAAAATTCGGTGTACATAGAATAACCTGGAGGGTTTGCCCCAGTCTCAGACTTTTTCATTAATAGGCCTGGGGTGATGTCCAAAATCAGCATGCCTAACAAGTTTGCATGTGATGTGGATGCTATTGATCAAAGGATTAACTTTTGAAAAAATGATGCATTAAGCTACAGATATACTTATCTTTCTTCAGGGAGTCTTGTAAAAATATCATTTTAGAAGGATTTTTTTCATCTATGTAACAAAGTAAAATTGTTGGGAGATAAATGAAAACCAGAGGTTAGACCTCCTGGCCTCAACCATTTTTTGTTAGGCTTATTCATAGCAAATAATGACATTCCTTTGGGATTTATTCTTTTGCCAATATATTGGGACTCTCAAACCACAAATCTATAATGCTGTGCCAGAGAAGGTTCTCCTTGTGGCCCAGGAATCAATAAACATTCCTGGAGCCTCTGTATTTTGCTTATAAATCCAGTAGAAACCAGAGATCATCAAGTCGACATTGTATTTAAGTTCAAGTTCTAGAGGGGAGGGAGGTGAAGGGCCTGATTTATTGCCTGACCTGGTTGCTATCTTGAAATGGGCGATAACAGCAAATATGCAGCAGAGAGGAGTATAACTGAGTGAGAGAGATCCGTATTCCTGGTGCCACATGGCTCCCTTCTTATGCCCTGTGAAGGGTATATTCCTCATAAAGAACAATCCATTATTAAGGGCAGTGTGCTTTTAATTATGTTGCTAGTTTACTAGGGCTTTGTGGATGACACTGTGAAGCTGGCCATAATTTATGACACTGCTTCTGGGATAATGCATTCTTAGTTTCGAGCAACCAATTTTCAAATCAGCTCAGGGAATACAACCTATCTGCAAATTGGGCACTGCTTGTGCTGCAGTTTCTAGAGCATATTTCTTCTATTCATTTCCTAAAATGGTCCATTTGTATACAGCAAGGCAATACTGTGAGCAGGTGCTTAGTCTGAGGAGGAACTGACAATTTCCTACAGCTAAACATTGTTTATTCGCATAGAGACAATGATGTGAAAACCTCTTTGGAGTATTTGTAAATTTTATTCAGGATCAAAGGAAGGCTACAGGCTACGTCTATGTTAGCCACCACTTCGTGTGGCAACTGTGCTGAAGCCTCTGTTTACGCAGTGGCCTCTATGGGCTGTGCTTGGCTGGCAGGAAAGAAAGACCCTTAGGAAGGAAGGACTGGGATCAATTGATTACACTGGCTAAGACATGCAGCAGTGGTCCAAAAACAGTGGGCAAGAGGGTCATGAAAGTTTATTTTACCAAATTTTGTGTTAGGACAAATGAACAGTGTCAACAGTAACAGTGGTGAATGGTTTCGAGCAGGGAATGTGGTAACTTAGTGTCACCAGATGGGTTCCCTAGGAGGCCAGCTCCGAGCCAGTGTCTGGCGTGCAGGATGTTTATGAGGGAGGGCTCTTGGGATCGGTATTTATACGGAAACAGCAAGGAAGCAGGTCTGGGCTGAGGGGAAAGTTGGGCCATGGCGCTATGACCACAGAGCCCCCCTGTGCCAGCCCTGCTCTGAGGCCGAGATGACCTTTCAGGATCCCTGGCTTGGGCCAGTGGGCTGCTCTTTATCTCCCTGCATCCACTGGTCTTTGGATACAAGGCTGCTCCTCTGGGAAGACGACGTGACTTTAGCTGAGGAAAATCCTATAAAAGGCTGACAGTGTCTGCCATCCATGGGGAGAAATATTCTTTAGTCCTGAAGGGAATCGAGGTGGCAGCAGAGCGTCCATGCCAGCTACTCTGGAGGAAGGACAATGTGTGGGAAGCTGGTAACACCTGGAATAGAGCTCCATGGTCCAGTTGAACACAGACTGTTACAGGGCACTGGGCACAGTGAAAGGACCTGGAATAATATGACCTCCATTTATTAATTTGTGGTTAATCCTTTTGAAAGCCCGAAAAGTAGGTATTACTAACTCCATTTCACAGAAGAAGGCTTAGGAATAAAAGTAGCTTGCCCATAGCCAGATGGGCGATAAGGGTTCAGAGCAGAATCCAACAGAGTCTTTCCAAAGCTCTGCTCTTTTGATTCTGTTCCCTGAACACACTCAGGAAATTAAGTCACACAGATTTTCGAAGCCAGGATCCTGGAGTGGCCTCAGATGGGACAGGCACAGGCTGTGGGGCCCGCCCCCAGGTGTTAGGCTATGGCAGTAAGGGTTCCTAACAATTAGCATCAGAGGGCTTGGTTGGAGCTTCGCCCACAAACAAGCAGAGCTGGGAGAGGGGCAATAGAAGAATGGAGATGCAAAACTTGATGTCTCCACCTCCAAATGAGATAGCAGGCTAACCGAATTCAGTAATTCATTGTGGGTGAAGCAGGTTGTGCATTAAACTCAACTGCACTGAGCTGTGCAAAAGAATAATAGCTCTATGTTCTATAGATTTGATCTTCTTTAAGACCTTTCTTCTGAGCTGGTGTGGCTCAATTGGTTGGGTGTTGTCCCGCAAAGCAAAAGGTCACAGGTTCGATTCTAGGTCAGGGCATATGCCTGGATTCCAGGTTGGTCCCCAGTTTATGTTTCTGTCTCACATTGATATTTGTCTCCCTCCCTTTTCCTCTTTCTAAAAATAAATAATTTTTTTTTTAAAAAAGAACTCCCTTCTATCTAGGTAGTGAGAAGTCGGAAATAAAACACCTAAATCTAATCATTTTAATTCAGGGATTTATACGAGATCTCCAGTTAACTCAGTCTTTTAGATCAAGTCTTCTTCTGTAAGGTTTTCATGTCCCCCTCACTATTTCTTTCCAGAATGGTACTGGGGGGTATAGAGCTGGAGATGGCCTGATACTGTCAAGGAAGAATGGTGGGCACCCCAGGAGCCACGTCTGCGTCCTGGTCCTGCAATTTTCCTCACCTGTCACTAAAGTCAGCTTGGATCAAGTTGATGTCTCTTTGATCTGGTTCAGTTATGTTCCTGAGGATTTCCTGAGGACCCAGGATCCCCTTGCCTTTGATGCTTCTGCGGGCCTCCATGAAACCTTACAACTGACTTGACTCCCTACTCTGGTTTTTCCTGCTGCTTCCAGTCTCTGGGCCATTCAACCGCTATAGCAGATCCATCTCTCGACAGCCATCATGGTCAGCTCCTTTCAGCATCCCTCCCCAGTGCATGTGGAAACCTCAACTTCTCAGGAGCCAAGGAAGCCTTCAGACAGGCTCAGGCCTTCCATCTGTGATGGACAATGATGCACCACCTCTTCCCTTGGAATGGCACCCCCATGCTGATCTGAGCATGGCTGGTTAAACTATCACCTCACTGTCTCAGATGGAAATGGGGCCAAACATGCTGACTTTCACCCTGTCCTTCTGTCTTTTCACCATGGCTCCCACATGGACTAAAACGGAGGGCAGGGCGCACATTTGCTCTGTTCCTTTCTTCCTCTCCCAGATCCCCAGGACAGTCGTTCCCTGCACTGCCGGTCTCCTCCTCCTGACCCGCGGGACTTCCTCCTGAACTTCCTGCTGTCATCTTCTGTTTCTCGGAGCAATGATGGTGCAATTGCTATGGGGTGACAGGGAGAAGATGGAAAGCACATTGATTTAATATTTCCAATTATATTTTTCTACCATGGATGGCACATTCAGTGAATCGTCTTTGCGTTCTTTCTTAGCACTCCATTTTCTCCATGTGAGACATTTCCACTGATATTTGCTTCAATATCTACTCACATATAATGCCTTAGAGTTGCACATTTTGCCAAAGTGGAGGAAAAGCATTTCTAAAACTTTGCATATTATTGAATTGCTGAATTCAATAATTTAAGGATCCCTTGGTAACTTAGTTGTATGGTCAAAGTAATAATAAAAAGCGGTAAATTTCTCAGAAATTGAAATATTCATACACTAAGCCATTTCTGATATAATTGTAATGGGTACTTTTAAGCCCAAAGTATATGATTAAAAGTCTAAGAGGTCAAAAGAGGCATTTTAAATCATTAATATTAATGACTTCTTTAGTTATTCAATTTCTTTTAAAATTTCATCAATATGTAGTTTAGCTTTACTTCCTACTGAGAGACCATTTCTAACATTTGATGGCCTGTTTTGACCAATCTTATATTCTGCAGTGCCGTGTAGCTGGCAGTCCTGCTACTCAGAGTGTTATCTGTGGACCAGCAGACGTGGCATCACCTGGAGCTTGTTAGGAATGCAGAATCTCAGCCTACTTAATCTGAATCTGACATTTAATAATATCCCCAAATGATTTTTGTACATATTAAAATCTCAGAAGCACTGGTTAGCAACATAGGCAAAAATCTAAAGAATCATGGTAATACACTCAGTGTGTTTTTATTAACTGTTTATAGTAAATAGTAAAATGGAATGGAATCAAACCATCCCTTTGCACTCTGGTTCTCATAATATTATTTTTCAAATCTGTGAAAACATCCTTCCCCTAATTAAAATAGAGACAGCTGTTCACTGGGTGCACCTGTGTTACGCCTGGTCCAGGTTCCGCGAGGTTTCTGCATCAGACGAGCCAGCTGAAAGCAGCTGTGGCCCAGCTTCAAGTCAGCAGTTCTTCAGGCCACCTGTTTCAACAACAGCATTAGAGCACTCCCAAGCAATCTTGTCTCCAATTCTTTTCTCCCCCGCTCCCCAACAACAGCCAGTACTAATTGAAAGCAACATGTATTACTTGTCAAAAGGAAACCTCTATGAAGAAAAGCAGCTGTGTTGTATGGAAGGGGCATAATTTTACTGAGTAGTTCCCTTCCTCCCCATCAGTTAAAACCACAGGAGGGAGAAGAGTGAGATGACGGGTTCTAAAATTCCTGACAGTTCCACCAGAAGAGGCCTCTGCAGCCAGAGCAAAATGAGATTCTAAACAAAGATCCTGCTAATGTGGGCCAAGCCCAGAACTGTCAGGGTAATTGAGGATAAGAGTTCCTTTGTTCTCCCTTCCCACTCCCTGCTATTTTCTCCTGTCTCAGTGCTCCCTTAGCTTTAGCCTCAACATTGCCCTACCTTTTTAGCATTCCAAGAATACCTCCACGCATATACTTCTTCCTGTGTACACCCACACCTTCCTGCTCAATAGTCTTTTGTGACTTAACTCAAAAGCTAGTCTGATTCAGGGCCATGCCTCTAGCTCAGTTCTTCAATGACAAGGGAACGAAACCTGTAAACCCACACATTCAAGAGCTCAGAGCAGAGGTTTAGGGAGGAAACAGGACAGCGAGGGTGCAGATCCATTGTGCCTGGTGATAGGTGTGAATTTCAGTCTTTATTAGGAAAGTCTAGCAGCGATTCTAAATAAAGATGATAACCATAGCTGCATTTGAATGTCACTGTCATGTTCATTTACTTATTATACTTACTCCCTGTTAATTGTCATTATTAGCATCCCCATCATCACTGCTTTAGGAAAAAGAATCCCACAGTTAGTTTAACTATGGTATCAGAATTTATAGCCAGCAGTGATTTGAGTAACTGCTCTTGCTGTAGTGGCCTGCTTGCCTTACGGATGTCTCAGCAGATGGGCACAGTATGAACACAGACATGTCTGGTAACAAGACCATGCCTGGATATGCAGCCAGGTAGCCATATGGTGGGCATTAGGAAAGTCTGGTTGGATGTAATAGAACATCTGCTGTGAGCCCAGGGTTCATGGGCAGGATTCAAGTGCTGAAAGTATGGGCAAAACCCAAGTAGCGTCCAGTCTTGGAAGAATGAGCGTTCCTGGCAGTTGTCAGTTGCAGGCTGTCTATCTAGGTAGGAGGAATCATCTGGGGTAGAACATGGGGACTGATGTCCTGCCAGCGAGTTACTAAGAACTAGGAATAAGGATAACGTGGGAACGACAAGGAAATGGAAGAACCATATTTCACTTTCACGTGTAGTGTGGACCTATGAATTGTGGAATTCCCTCTGAGTATAGCACTGGTCCCACATCGTGGTATAATGGGACCTGGAGGTGGAGATTCAGAGGGAACATTTTCTGAGGCTTCCTTTTGTGGTAGTAGGAATTTAAGTGCAACTACAAAGAGTTAGAGTCAAGGATAAAAAGGATCCTCTAAATCAGGATCCTATGGTGGGACGGAGTGTTGTACGAAGGCATTACGCTTTCTATCTCTAGGCCTTTTGAAAATGTTTTCCTGCTTGTAGGGTACTAAGTGACTGCTGTTGCACTTCGTCACTCTTGGCTGTGGTCCTGAAGCTGTATCTAATGTGCCCTCTGTCTAGCTCTCTGACTTGCCCTTTATCCATTTCCCTTTTACTCACTATTCTCTGACAGTGGTATTTTGAATATGAAAATTCTTTCCGGAGCACGACTCTTTCAAATACTGCTAGATATTTAACATCCTCAGTTTCTATCTATGAAATAGTAGCAATACCCCGAGGTATCATGTGACAATAAAAAATGCACCCCCCATTTTTAACACTCCAGGGGAGACTTGCTTGGTGGCTTTCTGGCGCCCCTTCACTTTGACATCCAACCTCATTCTCTTCTCAGGGCTGCCGCCTTTGCCTTGGATCTTCCTTCCAGGGCCTTTCATGTGACTTTCAGTTTTCATTCTCTATGTCACTTTCTCCAAGATCATCTCCCGACCTCCATTCTGAGCAGTTATCATGATCTGAAATTACTTTCTTTTCTCTGCTTCTTTTTCTTTCTCTTTTCCTGCCCTTATTAGAATGCAATCTTCATGAGAAGAGGACTTTTTACGTCACATTCACCACTCTACATTGGCACACAGTAGATTCTTACGTGTTTTTTAAAGTTTACTAATTTAAACACATTGAGTTTTGAGTTTTACACATAAAGAGGGCAGGTGATCATTTTCCAATATCCTATATGAGATTTTTGCATCACATGGAAAATGAAATTCATATGTTGAAATTTAACCATCAGTGTTCAGTGTGACGGTATCAGGAGGTGGACCTTTTAGGTGATTAATCCCTTGTGAGTTGGATTAGTAGGGCTCCAGAGACCTCCCTGGCCCCTTGTACCATGGGAGGACACAACAAAAGACACCTTTTATGAATCAGGAAGGGGGCTCTTGATCTTGAATTTCCAGCTTCCAGAACTGTAAGAAGTCAGTGTTCGTTATTTGTGGTATTTTGTTTACGGAGCCAGACACACTCAGTCAACTTGTACGTGAGACGGGAGTCTATGTGAGCGCTGTGGTGGAGCCACCGTGAGCGAATACAGTGGAGCATGACTCCGTCAGTGAGGAGGGTGAATGTGACAACGAATAACTGAGACTTGTTAGGACAGGGTGTGACCAGGTGTGATGGGGGCCGAGTGTGACTAGGTGTGAATGTGACTGAGTGTGACTAGGAATGAGCCTGGAATTTTGTGTGACTGGTTATTGACTGGGTGTGTGAACAGGAAGACTGTGAGTGGCACTGAGTATGAATGTGGCTCTGTGCCTGAGTGGGAGGGATTGTGAGTGTATGAGAGAGGGGGACTGAATGTGTGTGTGATTGACTACGATCCTGTGTGCAGGGTGGGGCTGAATGAGACTGAACAGGACTTGATGGAAGTCCCTAGGGTGGCTAGTTGTGAATGTGAAGGAGTGTGAGTAGGATTCTGTGAAATAGAGGAGGACTGTGGGTGAGTGGGACCACCATGAGTGATGGTATGAGCAAACATGAGTGGGGATAGTGATTGCAAATGGTTGGGACTAGATGTGAGTGATTGTGTGAGAGCAGGGACCTGGGTGTGGCTGGTTGTGAGGGTGAGTGAATGTGTGTCCCTGGTGTGTGTGAATGGGACCTCGTGTGTCTGACCACACGTTGGTACCACTGGGAGGCAGATAAGGAGTTGGGCTCAAGCATGTAGGTTTTTAGGGACTAGTGAACAACATGTAGCTGGAATCTAAAGCAAGAAACAGCTAACTTGGCAGGAGCTGAGAGAACATAATTATTGTACTGTAAGTCAAGGAAAAAATAATTTAAAAAATCATGAGAACAGGAGGGCAGGGTGAGAGAATAAGGTCAGCCTATATCCAGCAGCAGAAGCACTGGCCCCATCAGGATAGACAAACAAACCCTTGGGGAGTAGACGTGGTGTGCCAGCTACAGGAAGAAGGGCCCGCAGATGCTTCTTGACAGAGTATGGACGAACTCCAGAGTGTAGGTCCTCAGTGCTCACTGATGAGGCTGGGAAGATGATTGAAGGCCCAGTGAGAGGGGAGATGAAGTTCTGACAAAGAATTAAACTGTTTAGTTAATTGAACTCTTTATTCTGTTTTTTCTTACCTCCAGTATTCATGAAAACTTCAAAGTTTCATTCACCACAGAGATTCCAACACAAGCATCAAAGAGGTTTGCTAGGGCAGGCTGGTCTTGGTGCCCTTGTCTTTCCTCCGTCTCTGAGCAGTGTGAATCCTACTATGTCCTGTGCCTCCCCTGCCCTCTTCTTTTACTTTTAGGCTCACTTATGTTACAGAACTAATTTCTTAAAATCAAAATAAAAGAGATTATTGCTCTTACGTAAGTAAACAAATACATTAAATTGAATGTCTGGGTCATAGCTACATGTCAGATAGTTTGCAGTAAGTTATATGAAGGTTATTTAGAGGGAAAGTATATCTTTCACATATAATAAAACCCCAAAATTTTGATATAGCTGTTAGATACCACTTCCACTGTAACCAAGGAATGATATGATATATAATCTCTAGAGGATAAATAAAAGATTTCTTAGCTAAATTCTCATGAACTAAGGTCCAAGAACACCCTGAATTCATATGCAAAAATATGATTACACATTTTTACTGGATGGAACACTCATAGTGTGCATTATCAAAGAGAAACTCTGACCCCGTCAGGATTAGGAACCACTGTGTTGGAGATCACCCCGGCACGAACATTGAGTTCCTTGTGGAAATTCTGTCTGTGATTTCACTAAACTGCTCCTGCTGCTTTGCTAGTGCTGGTCTTGGCGGGGCCACGATGTCCAATGGGTTGTTTCAGAAACTTTTGCAATCCTTATGGTCAACTTCAAAGGTGGGGAAAAGGAAGAGGAAATGTGCCTCTTAAAAAGCACACTCACATTAAAAGCAATATAAAGAAATTTAGTTTATCCATATATATAATAATTCTTGTTGTACCAGTTTCCATGCCTGGTTCTTTAAAATATTATATTAGTTCTTTAAAATATTCTACTCTTTTAGCATTTAGGGTTGTTCATTTGATCATCTTATTTTCAGGTATTGGCGTATCCATAATTTTGGTAATTGTAGATAATATTCTTTAAAAATCCAGAAGGGCTTCTCATTCTCTTTGACTACTTTTTTTATATGTGTTACCATATACTAAAGGGGAATTGCATCTATTTTAATAGCATATAAAGCGGTAGGTCCAGATTTTGTGGGACCTGAAGTTTATACAGTCTTGGGACCCTCTTTAAAAAGAATACATGTTATTAGTACAGCAATGGTGGGGATTTTCTCTGGGCCTGGGGCGTATGAGGGCCCTGAAGGCTGGGCTTCATTAGCATCAGCCTGCTAATGAATGCACACAGAGGACAAACCTATTTGACGTTTAGTGTTGGGTCAGGGGTTAACTTTGGCCATTTTCCTTTAATTTGAAAATAAGTCCACCCTTCAGAAGAGTTACCTGGTTAATTAAAATCATTTATTTAATGTTAGCTTGAGAGATTTCTACAAATTTAGGCTATGCCTGCATTCACAAGAATCCAAGTACCAAACGCATTTAGAACCAAATGGGCAGCTCAGGTGAGAGCTGATTCAGTTTACAAGCTCAAAAGAAAAGGGAAAACTGACTCTAGCGATGTGTTCCCTTGAGGTGCTCAGAGCAGTGTCCTGATTTAGAAGGGGAAAGTGCAGAAAGAAAGCTTTGTTCTAAAAGGCAGGTTTTGTTAGAAAAGGGTTGCTTCATACTTATTGGCTCTGAATAAATTAGTAAAGAGAAAACCAATGTTTTCATGGAACCATCAATCGGACTTAGTTGTTTGAAAAATGTGAATGGGATAAGAGAGCAAATATGTGTGAACAAGAGAGACTGGAAGGAATTACAAAGAGCAAATGTTATATACAAACAAATATTGGTCTGAGGATATGAATAAAATGTCCAAATGTGCCATTAATAATTTCATTTTACAATTAGTTTGTAGTCAGCCAAGGATTCTGAATTTATTGAAGAAATATCTGCAGCAAAAGAAAGCTTGCCTGACTTTGGGAAAAAAACAGGCGTAGGAGAAGAAAAATGTAAAGGAATTCTTACTGTAAGGTCAAGGTCAAAACATTGCATTTCTTCCACCACTTCACTAAATAAGCTGAGATGTCTGGCAAGGAGCCAATCAATTAAAATACAGCCGGAAGGAACTGTTCAGGGAGAAGGTTTGTGGCAGTAGCAGTCCATGAGAACATTCCCTTTCCCTATCTCTCTGCCCAAGTGAAAATTCAACCTTGATTATTCCTTTGTCAAAGAGGGGTACTCATTTGCCAGTGAAATATGGAAGTTGTATCTCCTGAACATCAAGTATCCAATTACTCTTATAGAAAGTAATTTTATTTTTTTGTTACAGAATTTAAAAAGGCATGATGTCCCTTTGAGCATGATTGCGTGTGTGTGTTGTGTGCAAATAACCCCATTTAGAGGAATATTTATTTAAAAATCTGCCTTGGATTTCTTGAGGGTTTCTGGTTTGATTAGGGCATTTAAGTAGATAAATAAAGTAGGGTGTAATGTGGTGAAATGGGAACAATTATTCAAAGGTGGTCCATACCCAGTAGTCTTCTAAAACTTGAAACTGTATCATACAATTCTCATTGCTATATATACATGCATACACACGCATATACACACATACACACACACCTACCTTGTGGAAAGATGCATGTCTAATCAATATAATTTGTGTGGTAATCATTAACAAAATTCTCCCAATGTATCTGTCTATTCACGTTTTGGGTGCAAGACAGGATTGAATTCTATAATCCCATAGTCCTTTTATGTCTGGATTTGGACCATGGGACTAGTTCTAGCTAAATATTTATGATCAAAGGTGACATATTCTACTGTGGCTGAGTGCAAGGCTCACTAGATCCCCCTTTTGCTTTGTGATGTTTGAAATGGGTGTTCTATGAGTTTGGGTTTCTGAGTGACTAAATGAGCAGAACGCCCTGTTGACTCATTATAGACATGTAACATGAATAGGAAATGAATCTTTCCTGTTTAAGTCATTGAAAAAATTGGGGTTGTTTGTTATTGTGGCGTACCCTAGGGTATTCAGATGTCTACATTCTAAGGATAAGGACAGACCTGGAGACAGTTTACACAAGTATAATTCTGGTGACTCAGGTTGGAGAAAACAAATCCCATTCGATACTTGGAGCTGCCATCTCTAGAAATGAAGTACAATGGCTTCCATTTGTATAGATTCCCATTTGTTTTTAACTAGAACTCAAAGAGTTTGTTGTACTGTGAAATTTTGATAAACTTAAGATGAATAATCACTTAGGAAATTCATTTTTGCTTCTCGAGCTGTTCACGGACTGTTTTCAATAGTAGAAAACAGTTCTCACTGCCTTGCATACAAATAAGCAATGCTCGCTTTTTCTTAGCAAATTTGAACACTCAACTAACCATAACCTTGACTTATTTATACAATCAAAAATGGACAGCTTTTTGATGGGAGGGTCCTCTCATTAAACACATTCTACTGGTTGCAGAGTTGTACAGCCAAAGGTATTATAGCGAGGGTTGATGGGCATATGCCTAAAAAGTGACGCTTGTTGGCAGAATCTAGGTGGCTCTCAATGTTCAACAGAATGTCGCTTTCTTGAGCCTGGAGCCAAATGTATTCTTTAAGCTCATAATTTCTTTCTCTGCTTTCTGACATTTTTACTCACTGTCGTAAAGCTTTAGTCATCTCCATGCCATGCCTGTTCTGGAAAAGGTCTCTAGTCTAAAATCACCAAGACCTCTGGACACATCTTAGGCTTATTTTTTTTTTAATGTCTCTGCAGCTTTCAAAACTGCCCATCACTTCCTTCTTGACATTCTTCTCTGCCTTTGTTCCTTGACACCTCTCTAGAGGTTCCATCTGTCTCTATCTTAAAACTCAGTCATGGGCACAAGAACTGTATTGAAAATATTCACCTTTGCTTTGATTAGCATCATCTATGGGGGTTCCACACTCAACAAATCAGACAGAATTCATGATGTGCCCTCACCCAGGTATCTTCACTTCAAAGCCTTTAATATTTCCATTCTTGATGAATGAAACTGCCATCTGTTCAGCTACTAAACCATAAACGTGGTGGCCATCACTGATCTTTCATACAAGGTGGGGCAAAGGTAGGCTTACAGTTGTTCATATGGAAGATAATACAATTATTAATACATAATAATATAAGAATAAGCTCCGTTTCATGTACTCACAACTATAAACTTATTTTTGTCTCATCTTGAGTATAAGTATTTAAATTTCATTATTTTGAACTCTTAATATCTCTTGAATTTATCTTCTACTGTATATCCTTGTTAAAGCTACCATATTTCTTTGTCTTTTTTTTTTAAAGATGAATTAGTAATATAACAGCTCCCTAACCAGTTTGCCTTTCTCTTGCCTTAACTTTCTAATTTGTCTTCCATAGGGCAGCCACAATGATCTTTCCGAAGACAAATCAGAACATTTCACTCCTTTGAGCAAAACTCACCAGTGATTCTCCATTGATTTGAAACTATACTCCAAACTCTTTTGTATGGTATATAATGCAACTTAGAATGATTAGCTCCCTACCTTATAATTTATTGTTCATGTCCTGTATGTACACTGCAGAACTCTGGAATTCTTTAGGTCTCACAACATACCTATTTTCTTCTACCTTTCAAATAGGTTATTCCTTTTGCTTAGACTAGGCTATCTAATGTGTTCCCCAAATTTACTTAGTTTAAGCTCTCCAAGTCTCCCCCATCTCAGGCCACACCTCATTTAGAAGCAAATAGGGGCAGCTTATCACTCTTGCTCAGAATCTCTCTTTCCCTTTTGTCTCCCTGCTTTGTTCTTCCAGAGTCTGCTTAAATTGACTTCTTCTAAAATCTTATTCCAATCCACTTTTTTCCCTCCAGCCTGAAATGTGTCTGTATATGCCTCAAAGAAAGGGATGATCATGCTTTACTTTAATCTGGTGGTCCTGCTACAGTTGTCACTCTTGGAAGAGGGACGCTCTGTTTTGTACGCCCCTGCATCTCTTCATCTCGTGCGCCTCTAGAACGGTGTTTAGCACATGGTAGGCCAGAGATAAACATCAGCTGTACAGTATTAGAGAAGCCCAGGGCATCATCTTAATGTTCTAATCAGCAAGTATAATAAATCCTTTGCTGATTAAATTAGTACAGTATTTCCAAATGTTTTCGTCTTGAAATAAAGTACTTTTTCCCTCATTTAATTTACTTCCATTATCTATATCAAAGATAGTGATTATTGTCCTTGTTCTTTCAGTATATCTTCCATCATATGTTTAAAACTCATTTGAGTGTAACCCTCCCATTTCTTCTGTCCTAAAATACTTAGAGATGTTTGGAATACTTAAGAATATTCTCAAAAAGGATTTCTTAGCGCATTCAGTTATGCCCCAAGATATACTGAGTGTGCGAAATGCTAGTTATAAATCAGAAGGGTTGACTTCTGCTCTCTGGAAGTTTACAGTCCAGGTGGTGAGGCAAGAATATAGAATTAACTACAGGATATTTTCTTAAGGATTTCACTTGACACATGGGCCTGACAACTAGGGATCAAAGATATGAGTATACAATCTACCTGAGAATCTCCTTCAATAAGGTACAAAATGTGCAGTTGATAGAGATGGGTAGAATGGAGCTTTGGAAAAATATCCTCAGTCTGCCTGCTATGTTTCTCCTTTACTATCCCACTCAAGAATTTCTCAGCATAAAATATGTGGATTTTTCCTTCACCAAGCAACCATTTGGGATAGCAGCTGGGTGTCCTGCAATTTAAGTCAATTCTGTCACTGTCACTGGAGACCAACGTCAGATCCCACAGATTAAGGGCTCAGTTCCCACCCCATTTCGGATGCCAATTGCAAGTCTGGGTTGTCCCTGTGCTTCAGACCCATAATCTATAAACCAGAGGTTTCTATGACCTCCTTTCTGGGTTTGATTCATTTGCTAGAGCAGCTCACAGAACTTAGGAAACCAGTTACTTGCATTTACCACCTAATGAAAGGATATGAAGAGATACCTGGTGCAGGGTCTGGGAGATTACTGGCCTCAGGCACTTCTGTCCCCTGGGAATTGGTACGTGTGCCCCTCTCAGCACATGGATGTGTTCACCTCATACTTGTAGGGCTATTCAGGAGACTTTCTCACATAGGGAAGATCAGTTATTAACTGCATTTCCAGTCCCTGTCTCTTACTAGAGAATGAGGGGCAGGGCTGAAAATTCCAAGCTTCTAAGTCATGGCTTGAGCCAGAGTCTCCTCATTAGAACAAAAGATGCTTCTATCACCCAGGAAATTCCAAAGTTTGCAGGAGCCTTGTGTCAGGAAGCAAGGTCAAAAAACAAAAGATGCTCCTAGTACTCTCTTATCATTTAGGAAATCACAAGGTTTTGGGAAGCTCTGTGCCAGGCCCTGGGGTCAGAGACCAATACAGACAATCTCTCACTGACAATGGTTCAATTCAAGGTTTTTCAACTTTGGAATGGTGTGAAAGCAATATGCATAAATAATTTACAAGGTATTCAACACCTTGTTATAAAATAGGCTCTGTGTTAGATGATTTTGCCTAGCCGTGGGCTAGTAATGTGAGTGTTTTGTGCATGTTTAAGGTAGGCTAACCTAAGCTATGGTGTTCTGTAGGTTAAATGTATTAAATACATTTTTGAGTTGTGGTATCTTCAGTTTACGATGACTGAGGAGCATCTGTGTGTTTATTTTCTAATATCCTACAGGTGTTTAACTTGTTGCCAAACACAAACAAAAAAGGCATATTTGAAACACAAAACAGAATCGTTCCTTTTTCTTTCGTTGGTTTGTTTTAAATTTTAGCTGCCCTATTTTTAATTTTAAAGAGCTTATTGTCTACCATTGTTTCTTCGTTACTGATGTAAACTCATTTTTTTAGAGAATGTTAATATGTTAATAATAGCTTTTAAAATGCTTTATTGTATGCTGTATTGTCTTCATTTCCTCTGTATTTCGGTTGTATTCTGTTTATTTGTCTTGTTAGAGGAGTCTCCGAAACCCCGGTGACAGATACTCTGCTGTTCGCTCAGGTTAAGAGTGAGGCTATGGAAAGTTGATTGGGAGCCTTGGCTTGAGGAGTTTACTTGCTGATGACTCACTAAAGGGTAATCTGAGGGGACTCCACCTTTTTAGTAGGCGCTCCCAGCTTTGTGGCGTCTCTTCTTTGGGACCATTTGATGTTTTTCTAGGGAGAAACCCTCTAATACACTGTTCTGAGGTGGAGATTTAAGCCCAGTTTGTGGCAGTCTGGAAGCAGGGAGGAGAAAGGGGGCTGGGACCTACTACTTACTGTGAAACTTCACTTCCTCAGTTCTTTTGTCAGCTCCAACTTCACCCTCCCAGTTATATCTGGTGTCTTAAGTCTAGAGCCTTCAGGTTTGATTTCTCCAGAGAATAAAGCTCTCATCTTTCAAGGAGGTGCTGGTGGTAGGGAGTGGTAGATGCAAGGCTAACCACTAAACTGTGAAAGGCCTACGTCTCTCTCCTCTTTACATACAGACTTTTCCTTTAATCTGCCCTTTCCAGCCATGACAGAGGCAATAGGACGTGTTGTTGGAACAGAAGGCACCACCACCTCTACAGTATGACCTGTGGATGACCTGGAAACAAGCCTTCTTCAGGAATTCTAGAAAAATCACATTGCAATAATGCCTAGTCACTAAAAAAATTTTTTGTGCAATAAATCTCTTTCCTAGTCCTCAAATGGTTATTTTCCAGTAAAATAAAGATACTGCAATACAAGCATTAACATTTTTAAAGGACCAGCTTTCCACTTGATGGTCCTTTTTCTTCTTTCTTTTTTTGTATGACAAAGATTTTTCTTTTATAAAAACTACCAAAATTCTAATAGAAATTGACCTTTCAATTTACAATAAAATTAACCTTATAAAGTGTTTTTATAACCTCATTGCAAATGCCCTTTATAACTAAAAATAAAGTTTTGTCACCAGACTGATTGTATTAAAGACTTTTTTCTTCACATTTTGAAGTTGAAAGAAAAGTGTACCTAGGTCTCTTTACCACCTGCAAAACCCATTGCTGCGAGAAAAGGCATGGGTTTCTGTTTGCTCAAAACTGTCACATCTTTATAAGTCAGATTGATGGAGGTGATTATAGTGGTGCACATAATCCACATTCATGATTACTCTGTCATGATGCCGTCTACTTCCTGTAAGACTGTAGGCAGCTCCTTCTTCACATTCATTCAAGGCTCAGCCCCCACCATGTGCTGGGCTCTGTTCTAGGCACTGGGGAAGCAGGTATGATTACCACAGATACAATCTCTGACCTCATGGAGTATTATTATAGCTTTACCTTTTTAAAGATCTTGCTAGGCACCAGGCCCTGGTAACCACTTTACCTGGGTAGATTCACTTAACATTCTCACCATATCTGATTTTCAGATGTGGAAAGAAGGGCACTAATAGGTTAGGTGACATGTGCAAGGCCACCTGGCCCTGAAATGGTGGAGTGGGTTTTGAGTCCAGGTAGTCTGGCGGCAGAGTTCGTGTTCTTACCTGCTGTTCTGTACCCTCCTAGGGCTGGCTTGCTGCTCAGGAGAGAGAAAACCTTACCTGGAGAGGCTGGGAAGTTAGCCTTCCCATCATTTAAAAAAGTATTTCTTTATTTTTAAATGATCATATAGTAGAATTGACATCTTGGATGGGGATGGTGCAATCCTATGAATTTTAACTCATTTTTTCATGCAGCCATCACCACAATTAGGATTCCCAAATATCCCATCTCTCCAAAAAAGCTCCCACCCCTCACCTGGTACCTCTGGCAACTGCTGATCTGTTCTCCATCCCTGTAGCTTGTTTTTTCTAAAATGTCAGATAAATAGAATTATTATGCCTTTTCAGGTTTACTTCTTTCGCCCAATTTTAAACCTCTCCATGTTTGTTTTATTATTCTTTAGAAAATTTTATTTCTTCCATCACCTGAATTGAGCAGTAACATCTTTGAGATAATCATACAGTCACGATAAGCTTTTTAGTTTTAAGGCAGTTGATCAAGTGTCTTGAAGGTTTTTTTCCAGGAGTGAAGTGAGATATGTTGCAGGTTCCTGGCAGTCAGGTTTCAGTTCTAATGGGTCTTGGTTCTCTTCCTCCAGTATGTATTTGCAAATGCTTGGAATGATGGAGGAGATATGGGAAACCAACTGCCAAAAAGGAGGTGTCACACCTTTCCTGCTGAATTCTGTCACTGAAATCTTAATGACGTAATTGATCCCTCCAGCAACAGGTTTTTATTTGAGTTTTTCACTTTCTTTCTCCAATTCTGTACATCTTGGTTTACCTTTCTGTGTTAGCATCATCTGCCTTTTGGCAAACTTGATAAGAGCTTCCTGGGGCAATGGTCTGGCTCTCCACTCTCCAGGGAGACTGCAAGTCAAGTATTCTTCCCTCCTTAGATTCCCTGGCTCCAGAGGTGGCTGGTGAAGGCAGCCATGTTGAATACGATCCTCCATGGCCACCTGCCCACTGTGGGCCTGTGGTCTGCAGCCCAGCACCCCGGGGGCACTGCAACCAGGGTGCTCTGCAGCCACCCCACCCCTCCTTTTTAGTATCAGAAATTACTAAGGAGTAATATATTTCCTCCCTTTTTACCCACACAGATTAAAAAAGAACTGCTTTCAACCTCCAGGTTATGTTGGTTTTGTTTCCTAGTTTTCTCACTGTTGCCTGCACTGTGGTTAAACGACCTTCCCTGCTCACTGGTTCCAAAGAAAATGGCAAATGCCTTCCACTCCTTCACTGCACCCTTTTTTGGCTTATCCCAGCCCATCTGCTACCACAATGATGGCTTAAAACAAAGTCGGGAGCAGGAATTCTTAACTTGAAGTCTAAGTCCCTTGAATTATAGACAAAATATTTTGTTAGTGATTACTTTATTTCATTTCATGGGAGAAACATTGGTATTTTTCTCATATTCTAGAAAAATGCAGTGTTACCCCCAAATGTTGAGGACCACCCACAGAGATTTAAAATGATGAGTGATGATGAGAATAGCTGATGATCTCAACACACATCCCCATAAAAAGTCTCCTTTATTTACCTGGAAATGTGATTACTAGAAATCTGAATGGCATCTGTGATTGACCGCTCGTCCTCTGTCCCCATACCGTGGTGGCAAAAGAAGGACTTTTAGGGAAGTGCCTGTCAAAGTGAACCACAAATATATTAATCAGAAAACCGGCTGTTAAAATGGATCAGGTGTAAATGTATTTTGCATATCACAAGGACACCTAAATTAAGGAAAGCTGTGGAAGAGCAGATAGCCATTTTTCAATTATATAAAACTAATGTGGCATTTTTAAATATCTTAGTAATTCAAAAGTCTGCAAATGCCATACTGCCTATGTAACTTGGGGACACTGCTTTAACACAGGCAGTGAGTCTCAAAGTTCCTACCCCACGTTCAGAACAATCGTGCTTTGACTCTTTCCTGTTTGTGTAGTTACCAAGATCTGCACCACATTGAACATTTTTATGTTTATACTGGGAGATAGACCTGGACTTAAAAAAAAAGTCACCCAACTTCCTTGACTTCCTCATGTTGTTTGCAGAGAGGCTATTTCACAAACATACGAGCTACAAATCAAAGGGATATGACACCTTTTTATATTATCAGGCAAAATAGTAAAAAAAACGAAAAGGAGTTTGTGAACTTTATTACTCAGGGTGGAAGTTAATATGTGGGCGATGGTGCGCCACTTCCAAATGCGATTTGTTGCATCCTTGGAACTGTGTAAAATGTCCAAATTGAGAGGGAAGTTTCCACGCCACAGACAGTCTCATTGGCTCTCCTGGGGAAGTTGGACTGGAAACTTGTAAGTCCACAATCATTTGCAGGCGATAAAGTGTATGAAGTGGAGAGCAGTGAGAGACTGTGTTTGCGTGAAGAATTTTAATGACTTAAAGTTTCTTTTCTTATTAATTTCAGCGTAGGGAGGGCAATGAGATAAGAAAGTCATCCATCGTGCAGGCGTCCTCTCCCCCCTACACAAGACAATGGTATTTGGTATAAGCATCATAAAGCAGGAAGCCAATAAATAGAATCAAACATGATTTTATACTTATTATCATTCCTAAGAGTAGCTGCACTTTCGTAGGTAAATACTTGGGGAGAATGCTGTTGGGATTCCTGGTCTGTGAGCTGGTGGGCTGTTGGTCATTTGGAAAGAATGTGCCTATTGGATGTGACAGGCCTGCTCCAAGAGGCATCTCTGAGTCTGCTCCCAGACCTACTCGTGATTCAGGGCCGTGAGCCTCATCTTTGCACAGTGGGCAGGTGAGTTACGTTACTTGCTGGGTAAAAAGGAGGGCAGGAAATGGGTTACCAGAAACCAGCTGACTCATCATCTGCTTCAGTATTGAGAAAATGTCAAAAGAGTGGATCGCTGAGTCAGATAGAACTAAAGCATTCTTTGGTGCTGCCTGTCAGGGGCTTGTCTGCCCTGCTGGGCTGGACTGTGCAGGCGGAAGCCAGATAAACACTAACCAGTTGCCTAATTAAGTGGGACAAGTGTTTGAACTATGGCCCAAATGAATGGTGATTCTGTGTCAATTTTCACAAGTTCATTTTTTTCCAGAGGAGAATTACAAGTATTGGGAAACTGTTCCTTATTAAAACTGAAGATTGAGACTTACAATATTTTTATTCTGTATGTGAGTATGCTCAGTTTATAGCTTTATATTTTTATTTTTTATTTAAAAATATAAAACAATTATTTTGGTCATCTTTGGCAGCTCTAAAACAGGACCATTGCTAGGACACTTATAACTGTTCACTTGGCCCAGAGTTTCTGTCTTTTTCTGAGATGCCACTAAAATATTTGATCTAAAATATTACAATACTTTAAAGATCAGACCATCATTCACTAAAAAAATTGCTTACTATGAAAGATCAGAAGTGGTACTTGCTGTCTACTACTCCCTTATTAAATCAGCGAGCAACATGGCTTTAAAAGTGACAAAGCATTATTTGAGGGCCTATTATATGTCAATCCCTGTGAAAGGCATTGGGAAGTAGAAGGAAAATACTGTGCCATCTAGAAAAATAAATAAGATTTAACAAACAACTCTAACACAATGTGAAAATGCTGTGATAGAGAATTTAGTTGTGTGATTTCAATGTTGGTAAATTTCTTGTTCAGTTAGTCTCATTTACTAAAAAAATATTTTTGTAGTGAGGAAATGCCCCCTCTGTTCACTACTGGAAATTATTATTTATCAAGCTGTTATTTATTTAGATAATTTCACCAGATATAGGCTCACCTTGCAGATATTGTGGGTTCAGTTCCAGACCATCACAGTAAAGTGAATATTGTGATGGAGCAAGTCACTTGAATTTTTTGTTTTCTTAATGCATATAAAAGTTAGTTTACACTGTACTGTAGTTTATTAAGTGTATAATAGCTTTATGTATAAAAATGTGCATACCCTAATTAAAAAATACTGTGCTGCTATAAAAAAATTGCTAAACATCATTGGAACCTTTAGTAAGTCATAATATTTGCTGGTAGAGAGTGTTGCCTTCAATTATAAAAAATGCTGTATCTGCAAAGCTCAATAAAATGCTATGCCTGCACTGCTTCACAGATATATTGAGGGGAAATAAAACCGTTTTTAGTAGAGCCATCTTTGGCTTATAAACTCTGATACTCATAATATTTAGTGCATGCTGCATATGTAGCCTCCTGCCCATCTCGTTTTTTTGTTGTAGGGCTAAATAATTGGTTTCCGTAGTATCTAGTATTAATGCAGTACCTCACTGTGATTAATTTTATTAATCTCTTCCTTGACCATTTTTTTCCCAAATGAGAATATTTACTGAGTACAAACTGAATTGCTTCAGAGGCTTTCAGAAAATGTCTCATGGCCATGCCCTCAATTTGCTCCTTATCTCAAGTCTGAATTTTATTATTTTTTTCCTCAGAGACTTTTTCAATTTTGTTTTTTATCACTTAGAAGAAAGGACCAGTTGTGTGTTCCAATCCAGGAAGCCCATGAATTTCAGAACTCTGAACGAAGGGCAAGAAAGGAAGAATCAGGGATGTCCTATAGTCTTCCCTGGGTGCCATATGCCTCTCTTCTTCATGCCTGCCAAGTCAAGAAGTGGCACTAACACCCAAAGCCCCATACAAGACTTGCTTCATAGTCACCTTCCTGTCAACCGCAGGGAGCTTCCTCGGCTCCTCATCCTCACGCCTTTGCAGATTAACTTCCCCATCGTCCTTCCCTGTTGGGATCTGACCCACAAGGCAGCTCTGGAAACCCCTAGGGCCTTATCTCTTACTCTCACCTCCTGCAAATTCCCTGGCTCAGCTCTCTCTTGGTAGCTGTGGGCCTGAGTGCCCTGTCTCTTTGCCCAGCTCCTTAATAATATAAATTGGACACCGATGTGTGTGCTGACTCCCAAAAAGATCAGACCGTGTAGACCTAACAGAAGGAATGTGATTACCCCAAAGGGAGTGCAGGAGGCCTTGGGTGTAGAGAAGAAACTTACTTCAGGATACTGGAAGCTTTCTGTGACTTGACGCTACGTGTCTATGTAGTTATGGCCCCAAGGAACTTGGCTGAGGGCTAGTGAATAACTTGAAATAATAGGAGTTGTATGACCTTAATAAGTAAAATCATTTAACCTGAGTTTTTGATACAGATTTCTACTGCACAGTGTTCCAAGGCCGTCTGGGTTTTTTTTTTTACAGAATGATTTCTCCTGAGTAAATCGCCTTACTGCTCTGAGCCAAGCCCAGGCAGCTCGTGATTTTAACTACGGAGAACTGATAGAGTTCTCTGTCTCCTCGGGGGATATTTAAAAGTACATAAAGCAAAATTATATCACTTTAAGTACATTATGACTTTAAAAGCATGCAGTCAGCCCCAGCACATTTGCCTTTGCTTTGGAGAATGGGAATAATTATAGGTGCAGACAAAACGAGGTTTCTCTCACAGGCGGTTTTTGTGATTTCACTCTGGACTTTTGCTTAGGAACCCATTTCTGTTTCTTCGAGGAGCTAAATTAAACTGCTGCAGCGAGGCCAGAGGGGGGCACCAAATAATCATGACTGATAGAGTGGTTTGGCAGAGCGGCTGTGGGAGGCTTGGGCATCGGGCCTGGGAAGCCTCTGTGTCTGTTTTGAACATTTTGGGCAGAAAGCATATTGAAGTCTCTGTGTTTACTAAATGAGTGTCCAACAAGGAGCTGCCACCCCAGCTTCAGTGGCCTAAAATGTGCTCAGCTACAGGAGAAGCAGCAGTTGGCAGGATCTGTGGTTGCTAACACTTAAAAAGCCTCTGCACTCTGTTAAACTCTTCATATTTCAGCAATCCCAGCTACACTGTGGGAAGAACTGAGAGACAGACTTTCCCATGTCCTTGGAAGGTACCGGGATAGGCCTTGCTTGATCTTTCTCTCTGAGGCAGAGAAATTGTTGGCAGGTTTCCAGCTTTAATTCTTGCTACGTTGCCTAAACGTCTCTTGGGTCTCCAGGAACAAAGGGATACATTTATCGCATTTAACATTCATCTTCATCTTTGGGTATTTAAGAAAAGTCTGCATCCTTTGCTGTGTTTTCTAAGGCAGGATTTCTAATTTGAAGGCAGCTTTCAAGAGTATTTTACCACAATTGCTGCGGTTTTTCTGGTATTGAAAGTCACGTTTCCTGCCATTGGTAGTTATTACTCTTTAGGGTCTATACTTTGCTTACATATCTTATTTGTAGTGTACTGACTGAGGGCAGAGGGCTAGGATGAGGGCAAAGAGATGGGAATTCCTTCTGTTCAGTGAGGAGGCTGTAGATATGCTTTCTCCGCCAATACTTGACGGTTTCCAACTCTCCTTGAAAAAAACATTTTAATACCAAAAGTGATTAGTTCTGATCACGTGAACTTGAAACTCATTTTAGCCCCAGCCTCTCATTTGTCATCTCAATTCTCCTCCTTCTCAACTTTTACTGTGGTTTAGGGGTGTTTCAAAGCGTCCTTTTGCTGTTTCTTTTTGTAAGATCAAATCTGTGCTTATTTTCTTTCCTATTACGGGGTATATGGCAAGTAAACCGATACACACAAGAACAGTTCTGACTCAGGAAGACAGAGCCTGTGGGGATCCTTATCAGTGCTGGCCCTGTACATGTCCCCATTTTCACTTAGTGTTTGAGAGCTGGGGTCCTGGAGCCAGACAACTGTAGTATGAATCTAGGCTCTGCCTCTTATTGGCTGTATGACCTTGGCGAGGTGCTCAGTCTCCCTGTACCTCAGTTTCCTCATCTGTAAAGTGGAGTAATGATAGTATTGGAGGGGTTCAGAACAGGTCTCCCCAAGAAATGCCACATTGCCATGTGAATTATTTTAAACTGAAGGCAATCGAGTCCCTGCAGGCAATTGAGTAACTTTTAATAGAATTTAAATTAGGGGCCTTGTCCGTAATAAGAGTTATCATCAGGAATAACTTAAATTTAAAACAATTTTCAGTTGAAGTTGGCATACAATTTTACACTAGTTTCAGGTGTGTAACATAGTGATTAGACATTCATATAACTTATGAAGTGATGATCCTGATAAGTCTGGTACCCATCTGACACCATACAGAGTTATTACAGTATTATTGACTGTGCTCCCTATGCTGTACTTTACATCCCCATGACTGATTTTGGAACTGGCAATTTGTACTTCTTGATCTCTTTATCTTTTTCACCTATCCCCCATCCCATCTGGCAACCAGCAATTTTTCCTTTGAATCTATGAGTTCATTTTTGTTTTGTTTATGGAGAAAAGGAAAACTGTGTGCACTGTGGGTGGGATTGTAAGTTGGTATAGCCACTATGAAAAACAGTATGGAGGTTCCTCAAAAAATTTAAAATAGAACTACCATAAAACCCAACACATGCACTCTTCCTATTCATCTGAACAAATATAAAACACTAATTTGAAAAGATATATGCACACCTATGATCATTGCACCATTATTTACAATAGCCAAATATTGAAGCAACCTAAACATTCACCAATAGATGAATAGATAAGAAAGCTGTAGTACATATATACACTGAAATATTACTCTGCCACAAAAATAATGAAATCTTGTTGTTTGCAACAACATGGATGGACCTAGAGGGTGTTATGCTAAGTGAAATAAGTCAAGCAGAGAAAGACAAATACCACATGATTTTACGTACATGTGGAATCTAAGAAACAAAACAAATAACCAAAAATAACTTAATAAAGTATCTGTAGGGCAGGGCAAACTTCTAATTACTAAATAGCAGCTCTTCTGAGAATGATATTCTTTCCTTTTGAAGCCTTAAGATGTTTTACCTCATCCTTAGCTCAGACTGTCATATACAAAATCTGCCCAGAAAGTATTCAGTCGTGTACTATGAAAAAGAGACATTTATTGAAGAAGATACAAGACACATTGTACACAGGACAATGACACCTCAGTCCCCTTGAAAGCAGGCACTGTGGGACCTCACACAGTTCTCCCAATTGCCATCAACAGCCCAATCATGTTTTCCTAAATCTCATCGATGGTCTGAAATCTCTTCCCTTTCAAAGGTGATTTTAGTTTTGGGAAAAGCCAGAAGTTGCAGAGTGCCAAATCTGAGCTATAGGGGGGCTGAGTCACCTGGGTGATTTGATGTTTTGCCAAA
>PVKM010016096.1:0-27208 GCA_004027735.1 Carollia perspicillata | reverse complement strand
CTATATATTCTAGTATCATGTAAACATGCTGGGCACATAAAAATCATTGACTCCTTTAAGACCAAGTGCAGAGGCTGACTTAGCAGTCTTTTTTTGTGTTTTAGACCCAAGCGCTACTCTGTTTTCTAATAGGCTTTTGAAAAGAAAGGCACATTATGCCCATTTTAGTACACCAAACTTTTAGGAAAGGAGAAGTGGAAGAGAATATCCAAAACAGCTTACTCACTGGGAGGAGAGCACTGCCCGCTTGTTCCAGCTGTACCAAGCCATTCTGCTACCTCCATGAGAGCTCCCGTCTGAGCCTGTGCTTGCCAGGCTTTGACGATTTCCTCCCCCACAGTTTTGTCTGTTTAGAGAAATCTTGTTCATTTAGGGTTTGGGAATTACATGTATCTCTTCTGTATTTCTTATTTTTCTCAAATGAAAAACTTTCTCCTGGACCATGTGTACCTATTTGCTTTTCCAATTGCCATCACATGGTCTAGCATATCACAAATGTTTACTGGGAAATTTGGATGTTTCAATCATTAAATTTCTTGGAAATGTATATAATACTATGTGATTTTTCTAAAAATTGTGTTTCATTCTCAAATAATGAGCTGAACATTCAGAAATAACTTGAGTGTGATTTGGTTTAGTATATTTGAAATAGGCTCTTTTGACATTCACTAGTCTTTTTAATTCAACAGATGACTACATGCTAACCATTCAGGATTCTCATTCTCAAGTGAGTCATTAAAGTTTATTAGAAAAAAGTGTATCCACTGATTTTCATTGTTTTTACCCTAAAAAGTCCAGTCCCTTTCTTAAAGTAGGTTGTCGACAATGGCTAAGGCACAGTATCAATAGTGGCAGCTCCCTGTGCTCTGAAGGCTTTGAGTCAGCCAAGAGATGTTCCCAAACGCACTCATTCTTACTGCAGAATGAATAAACTGCAGGGGACTCTTCCTTGTAATGGCTCTGTTTTGCTAAAGAAAGGCTGTGGTCATTAGCGAGCATGTTTTATTACACCGTGGACTTTATGACATAAAGACAGTCATTATGCTGAATCAGACATTCTATTTAACAGAGTTCACGTCCGATGTTATGTTTGTTAAAGGCTTTTTAGAACTCAAAGAAAAAGATAAATATAAAAAAATAACCCATTTGTTTATAATTAATACCACCACGTATGTGAAGGACCACAAAAAATTAGTGTAATCTTTTGCCTCAGTATCTCTTTTTAAGGGTTTTATTTATTTACTTTTTAGAGAGAGGGGAAAGAATGGAGAAAGAGAGGGAGAGAAACATTGATGTGTGAGAGATCCAGTGATTGGTTGCCTCTCCCATGCCCCCAACTGGGGAACCTGGGCCACAACCCAGGCATGTGCCCTGACTGGGAATCAAACCTCCGACCTTTTGGTTTCCAAGCTAGTACTCAGTCCCCTGAGCCACACCAGCCTCAGATACCTTTGAAACAATCTTTTAGTTATCAAATTCTTTATCTTGGCTTCAATAATTTCAACAAAGTGGTATTTATTACATTCCTAGTATATAAGCAACAAATTTACAATGCATTATAGAAGCAATAGGATAAAGTATAAAATAAAGTCTTTGTTTTTGAGACTTCCTGGCGATGGAAAAATATATTGAGGCACAAAATAAAGTAAAATAAATAGGTAATTAAATGCCTAATATATGAAAAACTTATAGGTGTGAAGACTCAATATAATGTAAAGGATTACTTCAATAATAGAGTGAAGGTTCAGTTAGAAACTGAAGGAGTAATTTAAATGGAATAGAAAAGGATGAAGAATACCTTGTATATAACTACAAAAGAATATTTTAATCATCTAAGGAAAATTCAAAAAATGTAATCATTCAAAGGAAAATTAATCTTGCCACTTGAGAGGTAAAATACTTCTATAATATACATAAGTAACTGGTAGCATTTTAACTTTTGACAATTTAAAATCTGTTTAAATTAAACTTATTTTCAAAAGTATCTCACGAGTTCTACATGTCACAGAGTTGTTCCGTGGCCTTTATTATCAGAATTCTAGCACCATCAATATGCCTGTCATGCCCACAATCCCTCCTAAAGAAAACGGCTTCTCCTGCAGCCCTGCTGCAGGATTTCTCCTTATGCGACCAGACTCCCAATACTGTCCACTGAGTCTTCTTCATCTCTCCTACTTTTTCCTTAATTATAATTTATGTGAGCAAGGAAGGCATCTGATCCAAGGGCAGCTAATACAAATTCATGACTTGGACTGCTATAAAAGCTACAACTGGGGCTTTAGTTATACTTAAACAATCATGCTTCTTTTCTTTCAAGACCTGTAAAAAGAATTGGCCAGGATGCATAAAGAAGAGAATTAAACAGAGAAGACTAGGAAATGTAGTCGAGTTGGATTATTGCAGAGCATTGCACTGAATCATATATTTCTGCCGCTGGGTCTCTGGAATTGGCTTGTGCCATAAATGATGCTTCTTGTTTTACAATCAATGAGGTCTTTTCGTATGAAGGTTCCTATACTTGTATTTCCATTAAGTTGCACTTCACCTACTCCCCTGTGCATTCATACTTTAACACCTTAACTTAAGCTGGTTTTATGGCATCTGTCCATTATGTTCCAAGAGTTTCCTAAAGCATGCACAAGAGGTCCTTGAGGGCCTTTGTATACAGTTTTCTCTCTGCCCCAAATACTTTCTACTCTCCTGAACTTCCTTTCTATTAGCTGGTATGTATTTATCTTTTAAGAGTTAGCTCAGATGCACATTTCTGGTGCAGTCTTTCTAACCACTTCAAAGATGCTTAACTTGCCTGCTTATAAACTCCTAGTTTACTCTAGGTCACATCCATTCTGTCACATTTATCACATTATTATATGATGCAGTAAATATCTTTCTCCACCAGACAGCAAGCGTTTTCTAGAACAAGTACACTACTGAAGTATTTTTTATGTCTCTGCAACTTATAAAACAGTGACTGATTCATTGTAGAGACTCCAAAGTTATTGGGTGAATAAAAATGACAATGTTTTTAAGCATTTAAATATTTGAAAGCTGAGAAGCAAGTTTCAAGACATGATAAATAGTTTTATATTATTCTGCTGGAAGTAATCGCTTTCCTCTAAAGGAGTTTGATGATAAAAAAGAATAATTAATATTAAAATAAATAAAAATTATTAAAATGATTCATTGCATAAAGATTGTCAAATAGATATCCAAGTTAAAGTGGGGGATTACATAAATTGCTGAAGTAACTAGGAAAAGTTAGTGGTAGTATTAATATATAGGAATAATATGTCTAATGTTATTCTGAGCTGTATTTTGAAAGCTATTTTGAGTTGTATGAACTGTGTCCACAAATTTATATTCTGCTATAATTTATTAAAGTGTAAATTAGGTTCACAACAAGAAAATAATACATAATAAATTTATTAGATTTTCTCAGATGATATAGATATCTTTGTCCATTTTGAGATTGTCCTAAAATAGCATATTTCTTAATCACAGTAGCAAAATGTTTTGTCTATAAGTATTTTCTGAAAATATCAATGCATTTGAGCTGGTTTATATGGCTTAAGTATTCATTTTGTATATTGAGAGAAACTATTGTAGCAATTTATAAAATTGCCTTTAATGTCAAGTGTAGTCTTTATGAGTACATATGGAGAATTTTGTGGTCTCTGGTATTTTTTCTCTAAAGTTTAGCAAATCAGAGTGCCAGTGAAGTTAACATGTGCCTAAAATTCCCTAACCGTTCAGCCTCTCCAAATACTCTCAAAAGCTTTCTTCATCTAACTCTGTTTCATATTTCATTGCAATGCTTGCCAATCAGTTACAGTCTTTGGCCCCATGTCACTTTTGTCCCATTGGATGACTGTCATGGGAGCTGCCCAATGGTGCACTGCTAATGAGGCAGCTTAAAGAGCAGCTGGGGATGTGCAATTGCTGGATTAGGGTCAAGGCCAAGAGAGAAAATGGATGAGAGAGATAGAGTCTGAATGACTGCCAATAAGCAAGGGTTCTATTATCCTGCTAGAGCAGGACATTCATTACCATCTATTGTAACATAATTTGGGTTCAGTCAAGCTGTCTCTCCCTCTCGTTGGATTTACAATTCATAAACTGCAAACGGTCCAAAGGGTGCATTGTCCCTTGTGGCCATGTAACCCTGGGTTACATGGGGGAACCATGGCAGAAATGAATGAGCTACAAAGTCCCAGTGTGAGCACCATCAGGAATGACACCTTGTTCCTTGGAGCTGTGACATAAGTTGTAGGCACAATGCCAAAATAGTTTTGCATCTCTCTGGAGCCAGTTTGCTCATTAAGCAAAAATAAAATAAAAAGTCCTTATTTATCCTTCGCAAAAATCAAACCTTGATGTTAACAGCCAGTATGTCCATGCTAACTAATGTCCTTTAGTTACTGGTAAGATTACTGTGCAGGAACAGAAAAGAAGCTCATTTGTCCATGAGGATAAGGGCCTTGGTTTTTTAGACCAACTTCTTCCAAGTCTCAGAGGATAATGCCTTCAATTTTTCAGTAGATTTGTGTTTCTATACTTGAAAAGTGGCATGCACTACAAAATTGTCTCCTATATCTTTCTTTTTTCTTTAATCACAAAGTGTCCTTTTTGACAGGATAAATGTGCCTCTCCTTCTTCCTCTTCTCTCCTGGCATTCCTACTGATCTTTTCCAATTATACTACTTATTACCATTTGGATCCAGTGCCAAAGCCCACCTGCCATCTAAACTAATGGGACAATAGTGTTATTTTCTAGGTGTTAGTAAAGAACGCAAATGAGCCTGGTGAAAAGAGAGCAAGTGCAGTAATTCAGAGAAAATTAATGAAGTCACAATGAAAATAGTTAATCACTGTAGTAAAGTAAGGGGGAAAAGTATGCATCACCTCTGTTCTTGCCTGATTGGTAACGGGACACTAGTTACCTCAGGTGTGTGATGAAAGTACTGAAAGTGCCACTCTAGTGTGTACATGTATGTTTAATATGGCTTTAACAAAGGTCATTTTAAAATTGTTCTTGCACTTTCTGGGATGCACACGATTCAATCCAGGTTGACTTTCTTTCCTCATGTGCTAAAATTTCATCTTACAGATCTATGACTGTTTCACATGTTATTGCCTGATGTAAATTTACTATAATTCATCTTTAATTATTTCCATGTAGGTCTTATTAAAATTTTGCTGTTTTGAATTTCAGTGCTCACCAGCATAGGTATTTCAAACTGCCTACACAAAACATGGTAAATGACCCATTAGCCAAGACAGTCATCTCTTCAGCCACTGAAGCTATTTTCTTTTACTGAAAATAATGTGGTTTATTGGTGGATCATTGGTCTAATAAAATATCTATTTTTGATGTTAATGCAGCCTATATCAATGAATATGCTCGTAGATCTGCTAGTAGATCTTTTGCAAATGTGGGAGGATGCTACATACTCAAATCTGTGAAATCTAATTTTATACTGAATGATACACATGGAGATGAGTAGTATTTTATCCTATATCTTAGAAATAGTATTTGTGTCAGATTTAAGATTGTTTTATTGAGGTGACATTTCCATTCTTAATTTGTTCATGAAACAAATTCCTACCCTGATGGTGGTTTAATTGTTCCTTTAAAAATTGTGCAGTCTGTGAATTAAAGGTTGGAGACATAGTATTCTCAGGAAATGTTTGCCTATGGAATTTGACAAGTGGAAGGGCAGGAGAGAGGGAAGGAAGAGGAGAGAGGGAGATTGAAGAGAAAGATGTTTTGATATCTGTGAGTAAACTCTAAATGACTCTGCCATTGGAAGGTTCTTCTCTTTGCGGTGACATAATTGGTAATGCAAATTTAAAAGTAGAAACTGGATCTAATCTAATTCTGTGTAATGAAGATGTTGAGAAGATTCTGGTTCTTTGGGGTCTGTTGAAGGGGAAGGACGATGTGGGCAGTGCTGTTGAGTTGCATTAACCTTTCCTACAGGAAAAGTCCAAAGATTGGCTTGGAGAAGAGGGAAGCAGAGTTTTTAAATATGATTCCTCCACAGGACATTTAAAATTTTCTATAAAATTACAAAACCGATGATATGCTTAGTAAATTTGTAGGTTTTGAGTGAAGGAGCTGAACTCAGCAAAGGGCAAAAACAAAATCAGCTCTAGACGAGAAGCCATGTGGGTTACAACCACAGCTCTCAGGTGCAGTGACATGCCTGACGAGATCATGTACCCTTTAAAGGTCACCTAGGCTCTTAATACTTAGGCAGCTGCTGCTCACAGATTTGTCACATGTCATTACATTTTGGAAATAATGATGGCTCGTGTTTACTTAGTTTTTACTCAGACAGGTAGTATGCTAAGTGTTTTCATCCTTACCACATACTTCTTCAATAAAGGAAGAATTTTCCCATTTTTTCCCGAATGCTTAGAGTTTAAGTGATTCGCCTTAAATCACCCAGTTATTAAGCTGTGAAGCTGAAAGTCAAATCCAAGCAGTCTGGCTCCACAGCCCACACTCTTAACCACTGAACTGCACTAGTAGAGAAGGAAATGTTAATGTGTTCCCCTAACCATTGCATTTCTGCCAGGGAATGACTTTAATGCCAAGAGAGAATTGGTCTTTTGGAATGAAGCCCTAAGGGATAAAGAACAAATAGAAATTTTGAAATAAAGAAAATGATGACCACAAACAGAAGCATGTTTTAACATTATAATTTTTTCATCAAATACATTTACCCACTTAGCTTCTAGGAGAGTAACAGTACTACTCCATGGACTTTGTGGAAAATATGTTTATTAATGTAGCATATATTTAGACCGATCTAATGTTCCTTTTTGCAACCCTTCCCCCTTTACTTAATTCTAATGGGCTATAAAGGAATAAATACATAGACTAAATACTTTTCTAAAGAGCTTAGAATCTTCTAGAAATGAATGGTCAGATTTTTCCTGTCCTCTACATGGCTATTAATCAAACATATTATCATTTGAAACCTATTAGCAGGCAGATAGATATAGGCATAAATCAAATATTTTGCCTTAAAATTTTAACATCACATTATGGTTCAGATGATACTTAATGGATCAGGAAGATGTATATGTGAACACAAGCTCCCTTAGTTCTATCCCCATTCCACTCTCAACACCCATGCATAAAATGATCATTCTTTTAGGTAAATGCAAAAAGTATGTTTCTTATAATAGTTAATCCATGAGTAGAAACAGCTTAAAAACATATGCCTTTTAATTCTGTCAGTGAAAAATGAAATATTTTAATAAATATTTTTCTTCCTTAGCTCAACAAAATATATCCCCAGAGGCCTCCAGAATCCATTTCCTATTTACAAAGCCTCCCACAAAACCTCACAAATGGTGACATTAGTGGCCCTGGTAATCAGCTGGAGTGGGAAACATAAATGAGAAGTGCTGTATAAATCAGCCTGGATACTGTTCTGCCACTTTTATCTGTCTGCTGTGGGTTGGGTTCATCCCTGGGCAAGCTCATCCTGGCTGAGCAGAGTCCGCAATCGAGTTGCAGATGAAACAAATGGCTCACGAAGGAATGCTGGTGAAAAGGGGGAATTGTGGAAACTCCAGCAGGTTGCATGTGTGCACAAGTTCACAAGCGCTGTCACGTCCTTGGTGGCCTGTATGTTTCTAGTTTGTAAATGCTAGGTCTGCACTGCAGTGCAGTGCTCTCCTGAAACAATGGACACTCAACAAGTTAATGTCCCCCCTCTGACTGGCTGAATTCCCCTACCGTCCGCTTACGTATTCTCCGTTTTGGGCTACCACGGTTTGTCTTAACCTTCTTGTTCTTGCAAGTCTCTCAGAAGTAAGAATGTGGAAGCATTATCATGATTATGAAGGAAAACACATTTTGAAATATCAGTGGAAATGTATAAAATCCAACTTTCCTGAAAGATCATGTTAAAAAGCCCATTAGGCCTCTGAGTTTAAAAACTAGTGTTTTGCTTGTTTTAAATCAATTGAGTGAACATGTTTCTTAGGGATTAATCTTTTCTTTGTAGAATATATAAAAAGATATAAGCTATTTATATACATTACATGTGTAATATCTTATATATATGTTATGTCAATTTTGATCTGCCAAAGTTGGAGAAAAAGAATTTAAAATATTATTTGTTTGTATATACTAAAATATTTTGTATTTACATATGTAGTATCTGATATAGTAGATCACTAACATTTATCTGCAATTCTTTGGACATAAAGAAAGAATAAAATAGATACTCCTGAGGGAAAAAGGTCTATTATCCTTATTTTATATGAGTTTAAAAACTTAGAAAACGTATGTAAGGTCCCCTAATGTTTTCAGATCTAGCTGTCTGAATGTAGAGCTTTCTCACCATGCTAAAATTGGCATGGAATCTACAAAATTCTGGTCAACTGATGCATCAATAAAACAGTGAATAAAAAGTAATTATATCAATTGTTTTACTTAAAAAGATTGCTTACATAGAATTAGCCAATAAATTGAGATATAACAGTCAGTCTCATAGCTCCATATGCTAATAAAATAAATTATTGCTTCTTTCAAAATTCAGTTACAGTAAGCATGAAATGCCAAGCAAAACAAAACAAAAACTGAGAATATATCAGCATTTGTATTAATTCATAATTGTCATGCCTGTTTTGGATTTTAATCATTATCTGAGATATTTTATTAATGCAAAATAGATAAATTTTTCTGAATCAACATAATAAAAATTATTTGTTGAGCATCCATTATGTGGTCAGCAGATGCAAATACAGATTTATTAAAATGTGAAGATATGGCAACCACATCAACCTCTAATGGAGGACCTGGTGAAGGGGGAACTTTGTAAAATAAATGAAAACATTTAGAAATCATAAGTTGGAAAGTGCAGGCAGGCTTGTAGGGTTGGAGTTAGTACTTAATGAGATGAATGTTATGCAAGTACAGCAGGCAGATTCTAGAGTGAAGGTGGCAGAGTGGGCAGCTGTGCTGCTCTTGCAGTGACCTGGGTGGGACATTGTAAGAGCCTGGATTAAAACAGTGACACCCATGCTGCTCTTCTTACTCGACTCTTTATGCTATTCTTTACTTTTGCTTTATTGTTTCTTTTAAACATTTTAGGCCTTTGAGCACTTCCACTCTCACTTTGTTTTTCAATGCAGTTGTAATGCAAAGCAAACAGGACAGGACATAAGGATGTAACTTATCCAGTCTACTTCTAATCCCAGCTTCAGGGCTGACTTGTGCGAATTTAGGAGGAAACACAGTGAGCTGTAAGAGTCAACTTTCTCAGCTTTTGCAAGGGATGACCAGTTTCCTTACACACTGTGAAGGTTCTTCAGGCAATGAGGCTAAATCAAACTGTGTAATTAATTCCTACTTCTACACTTCCTGTTCCTCCACCACTGACAAGAAAACATGTCTACACTTTATTATTTGCCTCCTAATAATTATTATTTGCATCATTCCAAGTTGCACGGTAACAGACAAAGAGCTTCGAGACGCAGTCCTTTACAAAACCCTCACCATCACATGATGGTGACAGTGTCAGTTGACCCCATTTTCTACATGAATTTTAATTCCTGCACTTGTTAGCATTTGTTGCTCTCACTAGTTTCTGAGAATGTGGATTCAGTATGTCATGTATCTGACACGCTTACTCCAGAATTTCAAGTCTCATGCAGACTTACAAAGTGGTTAATGAGAAAAAGAGATGATGAAGTTTTCAGAGGCAGACTGAACTGAAGACAGAAGGGAATACTAGATCTATAGGCAATTTAACACAAGAATGCCTAAATAATAGGATAAGGACATTTATCTTTTATTTCTTCCTTTTTCTCTTCTTACATAACTAATCAGCTACTTGTCTCATGTATTATCCTTTCAAATGCATTTTACATCTACACAGGTCTTTCAGGCCACTCCCCTAATCACAACTTAAATTCAGTCTGAACACTATTACAATATTCATATGATTTAGTGGCTCTTAAATTTCAATGTATTTCTATGAAGTAGACAATAGAGTTTGGTCCCCTAAATAGTGAAATTTAAGCATGTCCCCAGACTGATCCAGGAGTTGGAGGAGTTCTGCAGACAATGGTACTGGGTGTAAGATCTAATTATGTGCATCTCTTCCTTCTTCCATGTTCAGTGATATCATTGGTAGCTTGATGTCTGCCATGGTAGGAACACATATACCAAGGGAACTGACAAACACTACAAATCAGATTTGCTTTCACCAGAGAGCTGGTTGTTAAGCATTTACCTGGAAACCCCCGGTTCTGTTCCAAATTCCACTATTGCTACATTTGTTAGGTACATTTGATATTTCCTAAATTTGTCCTAACTAAACATGGCCTCCTCCATCATCCTGTGATACACTTCTTTCCCATTATGACTAGGTGGAAAATCATGATTTTTGATAGAACAGCAATATTTTTCCTGGGTGGAGTTTTTTTCTTGCTTAGAGATTTCTCTGTAGATGGTCCTAAACCTCTAAGAAAAAAATAAAAATAATACCTATCTTTTCAGGCCAGGCTATAGCACCATCTCCTCCCAAGGCATGCCTTATTATTTTAAAACAAAAA
Source organism: Carollia perspicillata (assembly GCA_004027735.1). Taxonomy (NCBI): domain Eukaryota; kingdom Metazoa; phylum Chordata; class Mammalia; order Chiroptera; family Phyllostomidae; genus Carollia; species Carollia perspicillata. The sequence goes on along the minus strand of PVKM010016096.1, from coordinate 16,627 downwards.
AGCTAATTTTGTAGAGCAGTTTCAGGTTCACAGCAACATCTGTGAAGTACAATAAAGTGAAGCGCAACAAAACAAGGTATGCCTTTATGCTTCCAGCTTCTACACATGCCTAACCCTCCGCATTGCCAATACCCCCCACCAGAACAGTACATTTGTTACAACTGATGAACCTACACTGACACATTATAGTCACCCAAGGTTCATAGTCTACCTTAGGGCTCACTCTTGGTGTTGTACATTCTGTGGGTTTGGACAAATTAAGGATAATGTGCATCCATCAGGGTACTATCATACAGAGTAGTTTCGCTGCCCTAAAAATCCTCCCTGCTCTGCCTATTCATCCTTCCACCCCCAAAACTTGGAAACCTCTGATCATTTTATCATTTCCATAGTTTTGCTTTTTCCAGAAAGTCATTTAGTTGAAATCACACAGTATGTAGCCTTTTTAAATTGACTTCTTTCACATAGAAATGTGCACTTAATGTTCTTCCATGTCTTTTCTTGTCTTGATGGCTCATTTCTTTTTAGCACTAAATAACACTCCATTGTCTGGATGTACTACGGTTTCCCTACCCATTTACCTCCTGAAAAGCACAGACCTTCTTTTGCACAGGTGAAAAATAATTCTGCTTTTTCCCTGTTTTCTAATAAGATTTTATCTATATGTTCTTTATCAAACTTAAAATCTTACTTAGCATGATTTACTTTTTATCTTTCCTATTATACTATACGCTTAAGGGCAAAATTTGCATCTTTTCCATGTTTACTCCCATATTGTCTACTTTAATGTGTTTTGTAAATACGTGTTAATGGATAAATGACAGTGAACATTTTACTGGCCTCATATTTCCACACTTCTGCCATTTATTCCCAGTAAATCTCATAATTTTTATCAAATAACTATTGAAAAGGTCTTTAAAAGAGAAATAGAAATCTGCCCTTCTTAACATCACTTCATAATCAGACACAAACATAGTAAATGCCCGGTGAGTCACAAGCTCTGCTCTCCAATGACACTTAAGAAGGCAATAAATTGAGTACAAAAGGCTAAAACAGCTATTGCATTTCATGTATTTTTCTGCATTATTTCTAAGAAAATAAAGCAAACTAATATGGTGTTCTATAATACATTTACTTAAAGGTCAGTGGGAGCAAAATAGCAGTTGGAGAAACATGTTCTGTAGAAATATTTACTTAAATGTTATTTGTAGTAAAAGGAAGAAATATCTGCGTGATACAATTGCTTTTTTAATAGCATACTGGGCCTCACTCTTTCTGGGTTGGAAAACAAGCTGAGGATTCTCAATACCATTTTTGTTTTGTTTTCTAGTAGGATAAATGTAGAGAACTTCAGAATTTAATGCAAAATTCTATTATTCCCCCAAATGCTCAAACACACTTGCTCAGATTTGCAGAGCTACCCGAGTCAGCTCAAATTCAGTAGTTTTAAAGCTACAAAACACAATACCCCTTCTTCACTGTTTCCTATACATGAAGATTTTTGTCACTTCCAACATATTGATTTCCTTTTAATATATTCCATAAACATATTCAATCAGCAGCCAATTGAAAGGCTAATTCATGGGGCAGCAGAGTAAGTAATGCTGACTTTCCATTTGGAAGCAGCTGGCTGTTTTTATTAAAATGCTCTTGGTCAGCTCCAGTGTTAAAAAGTATGCCAGGGTATAGTGGTCAAGGCTTTGATTTCTCCCTGCTTTGTCCAGTTCCCTGACCACACATTACCCTTAACCTTCATAAACTGTGTTCATTTGTGTAATGAATGAATGTCAGCCCATGCTGACAAAAGCGAAACAAAACAAAACAAAAAAAAAACAACTAAGTTATATTCTAGCTGGAACTGCACAAAACCACCAATGTTAATGAAAAAAAGCAATCTGAAATGTATATACACAACTAATGGTATTCTGTAAGCACCATTCTTGCATAGAAAGAATAGCAGTGTCAACACTTAAGATTTTCCATAATTAATATTACAAGATAAATTCCCATGGGTTGCTTTTGGGACAGGGAAGGTTAGACTTTTAAATTTAGGTAAAGTTGTTGATATCTGGTTGATGTAATTACAGAAGCAAAAATAATTTCAAGAGGCCTGCTCTTTTACTGGAAGGAACAGTCTCCACAGAACTACCCCAGATTACAAGAGTCAGCAGATGTTACCTTCATGCCATGGAAGACCATCAGGGGACGGTCACTCCCTATGACAATACAAAGTGGGGGGAATCTGGAGAACTGCACATTGTGCAGAACAGAGAGAGAAGATATTCTGTTCCACAGTTTAATGTTAGTAATTTCAGATTATTAACATTAGGTGATCTATATTAAATATAAAATATAATTTATATTTAAGAATGTATATATATAAATTATATCTATAATATGCAAATATATATTATACAATAGGAAGTGACAATATGAGTACTATAAAATTGAGAAAGTATCAATACTTTTAATAAGTGTGTCATTAGAAACAGTTTAGATTTTCGAAGAATTTTTATGTCAGGCATTATGTGCTACACAGTTCATTTATTATCTCATTTGTCTTCAGAACTACTGCACAGAAATATATGTTACTTCTCCATTATAATACACCTGAGGAAACCAGGGATTGGAGAGATTTAGTATTTTTCTCCTAATCCCACAACTAGTAACTAGTGTCACCAGGGCTTAAACCCAGAGTTTTCTGTCACCAAACCTTTGTTTCTTGACCATTATACTAACAAGTATGCTAAAATATTAAGATATTAAAAATTAAAGTATCACGAGATATTTATTAAAATTCTTATAAACATAACCACATATCTACGCAATATAGACATTCATTCACTTTTTTCATTTTATATTCTGACATTTTAATGTTATTTATATAGGCATTTTTCAAAATGTTTTCCTTTAGGTAATAATTATGCATGCTATTAATAAATATCCCATTAAAACACCTGTATCAAAGTTAAATGAGCCTGGGTTAGACAAGTGTAAGTAGAGCTATCTGATGGCAGAATTCACTTTGCAGACTAATGTGCGTTTTTTTACCTTTCCTAGCAGTAATTTTATTTTTTAATTATATTTTATTATGGTATTACAGTTGTCCCAATTTTCCCTCTTTTCCCCTGACCACCAGTACCCCCACTCCCTCAGGCAATCCCAACACCATTGATAATGTACACTGGTCAAGGGTATAATTCTTTGGCTATTCCATTTCCTATACTGCATTTTATAGTCCCATAGCTCTTCTGTAACTACACATTTTCACTTCTTAATCCCCTCACCTCTTCACCTATTCCTCCACACCCCACTCCCATCTGGCATCCATTAAAATGCTCTTAGTATCCATATTCTGTCTCTGTTCTTCTTGTTTGCTTAGTTTTTTATTCAGTTGTTCATAGATATGTATTTACTGCCATTTTATTGTTCTTAGTTTTGATCTTTTTCTTAATTAAGTCCCTTTAACACTTTTTATAATAATAGTTGATGAACTCCTTTAGTTTTTTCTTGTCTGGCAGGCTCTTTATCTGCCCTTTCAATTCTAAATGATAGCTTTGCTGGGTAGAGCAATCTTGGCTGCAGGTCCTTGCTTTTCATCCCTTTAAATACTTCCTGCTAGTCCCTTCTAGTCTGCAAGGTTTCTTTTGAGAAATCAGCTGACAGTCTTATGGGGACTCCCCTATAGGTAACTAACTACTTCTCTCTTGCTGCTTTTAAGATTCTCTCCTTATCTTTAACCCTTGGCATTTCAGTTATGATGTGTCTAAGCATGGTCCTCTTTGTCCCATCCTGTTTGGAATTCCACGCTTCCTGGACTTGCGCGTGCATTTTGATTCTCCAAAAAGGGCAATAACAGTCGGCTGCCAAATTTTAGTGCCAGTTTATGTTTCAGGAATAAGCACTACTTCATTGAATTCTAGCAGACTTATGAGTCCAGGTTATTATGATTTAACAGATGAGGAAGCTGAGGCTTGTAAATGTGAAATAGATTGTCCAAGGTCCCAAAACTAGTTTGAAACTGCAGATCCTAGTTACTGTAATGACAATGATATGCTATATTGCTGCCTTTTCTATTGATTAAGAGTCTTTTTAATTTTTCTTTCTTATCTAGAACAGACTTGAAATCACCAATTACTATAATACATGGTTAAGATACAATCTTGCAACTTTTGCCACACTGTGTATAATTGTCATATTTTGTCAAAATAAGCTCCCTCTCCCTGTGGTTTGTGAGCTTCATATATAATGGACCCTAGAAAGAGTGCTAGGCACTCAACAGGGATTCGATAAATAGTTATTGGATTAATTTTATCTGTAGATTTGATTGATTTTACTCTTATTGATTGTCAAATCTATATAGACAATGGTGTTGCTAATCCTCTTAGTGTTGGAAGTAAAAGCAGGTAAGTAGAGGAAATCACAGTTCTGTCATATTAGGATCTTGAGAATACAATATATTCAATAGAAAACAAATTAATAGATAACATGTAATTGGAACTGGACTGCAGAGTTAAAAGTATACATTGTAACTCTTACCAATAACCATTGTTTAAAATTATGGTCAAAATAAACAAATCATTATCTTATTATCATTAAGAATGTGAGAGAATGAGGAGGTACTGTTAAAAACAGAATGAGTTTTGTCAGAAGGTGGAATTCTACCTTTTCTTTCTTTCTTTCTTTTTTTTTTAAGATTTTACTTATTTATTTTTAGACAGAAGGGAAGGGAAGAAGAAAGAGGAGATAAATATCAATGTGTGGTTGTCTCTCATATGCCCGCTACTGGAGACATGGCCCACAACCCAGGCATGTGCCCTGACTGGGAATAGAACCAGAGACCGTTTGATTCACAGGTCAGCACTCAATCCACTGAGCCACACCAGCCAGGACTGGAATTCTACCTTTTCAATATTCCCTCTTTAGGCAGTAAGTATTGAACCTCATTTTCCTCATTGCCAGAGGTTCTCTTTCTTAGAAGTTTTGGAAAAAATTTAGATAAACCATCTGGAGTAGTATCCAAAACCTAACAATCACCAAATAAAGAGTAACAATGATTTTTACTCGAGTTGACTTAAAATCAATTCAGATTATTGATTTTTGAAGAATCCATTTACTTATAAGGGAATTGGACCTATGTTAAGTAGCTTGGTCATGACATGCTACACTGAGTTTACTCCTGAACCTGTCTGTTTCTAAGAGGTTCATTTCTTATTTTTAAAATCTGCTGATAGTAGAAAAAGAATATAGATGCATATTCAGACAGGACTATGGTACCCTACCATTCATCAGGATAATTCTCCAATTTCTCTAACAAGCTGAAAATTGATTTCGGAAGTTTCCTTCATCTAGATATAAACTTAAACATTTTGAGATGTATTAGATTGTCATATTTGGGACAAAAGAGATCGGCAATTCTGCGTAAACCTGATAAATGCTGGCATAAATCTCCTGCTATTTCTAATAGAGCATAGGCCTTTCTGATGTGTCATTGCTAAATGTTCTACTTTACAAGATTGAAATTGTTCAAAATCACTCACTATTCTAAACAGGATCGATACTAAAAGGGATTTACTCGTCAACTCAGTGCATAAATCTACTATGATTTAGGTTGGTTCTACAGAATATAGTACTAACACTGGCAATTTTCCTTTTCTTGTTCAGAGGAAGTAGTGAAATACAATCGTTCAAAGGGTGACATAGAAAGCAATTTATTTTTTTCACCATAACTATCAATGTTGTTCAGTCACCCATTTATTCACTGATTCATTTCTCAAATACGTTTGGAGGGTTTACTGTGTACAGGTATTCTGAGAGATACAAGGTTAAGTTGCAGATATTATAGATCCTTCCCTTAAAGAGCTTATAATCTATCAGAGAAAAATAAACATGAACAAAATAAATTAATGTCAGTGTTGAAACACGTAGGTATCATAAGTACATTGAGAAACTTTTAGAGAGGGAGAATATACACTTGGTTTGGAAATCATAAAAGGCTTCATAGAAATTTTATGAATTAAAGTTAGAACTTGAAGAACGGACAAATTTGGACATAGAGAAACAGAGTGGAAACTGCACACTTTTAACTTCTTATAAGACAGTTTAAGCTTTTACGATAGAATAAGCGATGGCAGATGGGCATTAAGTGATTTAATTAGTTCAATTTTAAAATTTCTAACTTTTCAGTTCAACTTTAAAAATGTATTAAATGTCCAGGAAGAAGGCATTATGCTTAATTCTAGAGAGGTATCAGAGCATAGTGCTGAAAATCATAGGATCTGGAGTAAGACTGTGCATATTCTAGGTCAGATACTTATAATCAAATTACTTATCCTCTCTGTGCCTTGCTTTCCTCATCTGCAATGGAGATGATGATCCAATAATCAATCTACACCTGTAGTCTTATGAGGACTAAGCAATTGAATAAATGTGAAGTTCTGAAAGTCATTTCAGCCACATAATAAACATAACACATGAATTAGCTAATGTAACAGCCACCATAGTACAGTAATTTAAAACCATTTTTAGCTTCTTATAAGCTAAAAATTTACTAAACATTCTTATCCCAGGTTATAATCATGTTTTTATTATTCTCCACATTCTCTCCAACACTTGATGCCTCTCTTTAGTCATCCCAGTGAGTGTGAAGTGGTATCTTTTTGTGGTTTCAGACTGACTATTCATATAGGACTAAAATATAAATAAAACTAAAGGGTGGGTATCACCAAACAATATAACTATAATGCAGAATAAGAAAACAAAGAAATTAGAATCAAAAGCCTTGTCAATCACTAACCATAAGTACATTGTCTTTTTGATAAATGATCAAGAATATATTCAATTCCTTGAAGATGTACAGAAAACTCTGAATGTTATTTTTCTCATTTTAGAAACTTAGAGAAACTATGGTCTATTTCAGTAAAACCAAGCTTTTCAATACACTTAAAAGTATGAACCTTTTAAATAAATGTCAATTTTACATTGGAGGTAGCTTCAGAAACAAAGAGGTACTTTGATTATACTAGGAATTTTTTTAAAAGTGTATGTAAACAATCTTTAAGTTACTACTTCTTAAGCACTTTATAGAGCATACAAAATTTTATTGACCCTTATTTGTAATAGCGTTCTATGGCTGCTATAATACATAACCAACTTGGTAACTTAAAATGCAAATTTATTCTCTTATGACTCTCTAGTCCAGAGTCCGAAATCAGTTTCACTGGGTGAAAATCAAGGTGTCAGCGAGGCTGCATTTCCTTGGTGCTAGAGGAGAATTGGTTTCTTGCTTCATCCGACACCTGGTGACTGCCGGCATTCCTTGCTTTATGACCACATCATTCTAATCTCTGTCTGTGGCTACATATAACTATCTACATGACTGTAAATTCAGATACACTAGTTTGTACCTACAGATACAAATGTTTTGTTTTAAACATCATTAAGTGGTAATAATAAGTCCTTTTATGTTCCTGTGACCTGATTTTCTTAATCTTAAAAAATCTCCTAGTAGATCGAATTGTCTATGAAAGTTATTATGAAACCTTTGAGGCAAAACTATATTAATTATAATATTATTTCAGGAAACAATTATTGCACACCTATTTTATGCCAAATATTTTGGTCACTGATGATGATGTAAAGGTCACTAGTGAATTAGTATTCAATGGAGATGCAGATGTGGAAAGAGAAATGCAAACAATAATGTAACAGGGAATCTCTGGGTAGAGCTGAAAGAGGTACCCTTAACTGGGTGTTAGCAGCTGGTAGCAGGCCTGACACACTACAGTAGACAAGCAATAAATATTTTGGAGGGTGACTGAATAGACAATTTATAGAAAAAATTTTTATTTTTTAGGAGTATGACTTTACCTCATTGATCAATTGAAGATTGAATTTCTATAACAAATACTGGCAAAATCAATAATAGTTTCTTGATTTAAATAGGAGATATATTTCTATGAATTAAATTGTTTGATATAATTAAGATATCTTAAGATCCTTAAAAACTATTCAGGGCCCCAAAGAACTTTTGTTTTTGTGGGTTATAGCTATGAATAGTTACCCTACTAGAAATTCAAATTGAGAGCGCTAAACAAATATTTGTGCATTCATTTTAAACAATAAACCCATTGCCTATTAATGTGAATCATATATTTTTATTAAAAAGACATTTCCCCAAACAAAGTAATTTAGAAGAGTAGTCTCCTTACTATATGACGTAAGAGAAGATAGCCAAGTTCTCCTAACTGCTTCTGCAATTGATCTGCTGTGATTTCTTTTTCTGTTAAAGTAGATGAGAAAATCCGTGCAGATATTTAGTTGGAAACTAATTACAAAACAGTATTTAAGACAGTTCTGTTTATCCTTGATAGTACACTAAAATATGCAAGTGAGAGTTTCTTAAAGAGCAGTTGACGGCCTAGAGGCTGCTTCAGCTTGCAAGTTACACAGCTGTCCGGGCGCCCTTCCTCCAAACAGCCCTTGCACTTCGCTATTCAGTATAAGTGCTTTGCCGTGTCCTTCCAACTCCACGATGTTGGATATTAAAAAGAAGTGCAGTTAAGTGTTAGGATTTCATGAAATAAGCTTTTAGTACTTCATCAAGGACTTCTTAAGTGATTTTTATCTCCACTGTGAGCATGCCGCAGTGAAGAATGCCATGATTGTTAGGTTGGTTTGGTGCCATTAAAATGGTCTTGGAGTTCCCCTAGGACATATTTACGCCCAGTTTAATTGACTGAATGATTGCCGTGTATATTTCTTTAAAACTGTTCTTTTACGGTCATAAATCTTAATCTCTTGTAATGTGAAGACGGCAATGACAACATGACATTTCTTGCTCATGTGATGTAGACTGTACCTTTTGTATCTTGAGGAGTCGGCAGGAACGGGTTTTCCCAAAATTGACAATTGCTCTTTCCCAAGTCATTGTTAAAATTTAGCCTCACAAATAGATAGCCCTGTGGAACACATGCTCAGCACTCTTCTCAGGGGACACTGAAGCCAAGACTTGGTTTTACTTTAACCACGTCCACAGTGATGTATAAAGTATGTGGCCACAATGAGTGTGCCATCAGCAAAAAATGGTTCAAAAGCCTTGCACACAAATTTCCCACACATAACAATTTGTAGATTATCAGTAAGAACTTTTGAGGTGACTTTCACTGAGGAGCTATTTGGAACCTGAGAAGTGCCATGAGAATCCAGCAAGAGTGTTCAGCCTGAAGTGTTTAATCCCTTGAAGTGCATTAGAAAAAGCAGATACAAGAATTCCATTGAGGCAGGTGCTTTTTCACTCTCCATTTCTGTGACTAAAATGCCACATCCTCTGACTATCGGGCATAATTGTTAGATAATCCACAGTCATATAAAAGCGTGTTCTGTAGTCAGAAGGAAACCCAGGAACAACTTTTGAGACCAGTTTAAAGTACCACAGTCTTCGATATTAAGAATCTTAAAATTAAGGGCCAGATTTGTTTTTATTCAAAAATGCTATTGTGGATGATACCTGGACACCATTGAGAGCTTAAAAGGTACTGGGTACTTTGAGAGTTTTTCTTTTTAATAGAATTTTTGCTTTATGTAATCCATGATATAATCAATGATATAAATAAAATTACGATCACTTTATTAAAAAATAAAATAAACTCTGAGGCCTAGAGTTTAAAATCCATGTATAACTTTTAATAACTAACAAAATATTTTAATGCCAAGAAGAATATTAATCCTTTGCATTTTATAATGGGCCAATATGAATCCAATGATTAGGCTCTATTGTGAAGTGAAAAAGGTGAGAAAGCATATATACATATATATATGAAAGTATATAGACATATATAGACATATAAAGTATACATATATATGTAATAAAAGTGTAATTCAACTGTACAACATAGTGTTAAACAAGTTACAGTATCATCTATTAGAGAATTAATTCATAAAGCTATGGTTATGGATTGGGATTTAGTAATTAGATAGAAAATATTCTCTCTGTGCCAGGCACAGTGTTCTTTGCTGAGAACACACTGCTAAGCAAAATAGGGAAGATCTTTGCACTCATGGAACCTGCTATCAGAGGAGTCCTTGATGGGGCACATAAACTGTGATAAAAATAATTTTAAAACGGGGTATCTGTGGGTTAGCAGAAGAGGCAAGTTTCCACATTCTTGAGTTTGATGGTTTCCTGGAACAATGTACTGTGTGAGTATAACTGTTATTGATCAGTAACTGCCCCAGTTTCAGTAAATTCCCTGGGATTGCAGGGCCAATTTTCCAATTTATATATCATGAGAACCAATTTATTCTTCACTCTGCAACTACCTGTCTTCGGGCTATTTTTCTGATAATGTTTACCACAAAAATAAAATTGAAGGTCAATCAACAAAGTTGTCTTCTTTCCCCCCCTTTTTTGACAGTCCTGGTGAAACACGAATGGGAAAGAGAATTAAAATATTGCTTGAAAGAGTTTGAGAATTTTTAACATTTTTGTAGGTTGTACTTATGCATGATATCATTATTTCTCTTGCTACTATTAAGAAAGTATTGGATAAAGACAGCGAACATTCCCTATCTGAGGTAAAGGACAGTATCACCAATTCTGTGACAATCAAAAGATCCAATGAAGAGTAGGATCTAATTTCTAGCTAGATAAACTATTGGAAGGAAAAGAGCACTTGGGACGATGTCAGGTAGCATAACCAGATGGATCTTGAATCACCAGACAACACTGCATATTGTGCTCATTCAACAGTTCTGGCCATAGGGACGAATAGGTTTTCAGTGGGCTCTCGGAGTGCTGAGAGAAACCAACAACCATGTTTGTTAAGAAGATTAACATGTGTCCACGACATAAAATGTGGAAGAAATACCTAAATAGACACAAGTGTTACAGATCCTGATGGTATCATACTGGCAACAGGTAGTGCTTAGACCTATTTTGTTAATAAACATAGTCCATGTACTTCCCTGTATTTAAATTGCAATTCCTTCTGTAATAGCTATAATTTTGAGCACATCAAGTGCTATTTAACTGGCAAAGGGGGCTGTGAGGGGTAGCATGCACTTTTCTAAAATGATGTCAGTTTAATCTTTATAGTTTTCAAATATCTAGGAGCACATAGTGTTTATAAACCTACTGAAATAGGTTAAATATGTTAATTCCTCCTGAAAACATTTGTATCTGAAGCACCAACCGTATCTGGTAGGTAGTCCTCCCAGCAGAGTTTCTTCAGTAACAGTTCAGAGGATCGGAATGTGACATGTTTGGGTGGGACGGGTGGGAGAGTCCGAAAGAGTCTGAAACCAGTAAGGTCTAAAGATTTCCCAACAAAGCACTCTAAAAACATCTGGGGTTGGGGGTAGAAAACAGTCACTAATCTCATAGGAATCTTTTAAATGGAAGACTATTACTCATTTTAGAGTTCCGAGAGAACCATTTACATCTCAAAGTGGATGTCCCTTTACTATCAGCAATAAATTGGCATTCATGTAGTTAATTCATTTTCAACATACACAAACTGCTAGATGAACATTTACTTACACTGACATGTAACATTATTCAGTCAAATTAGAGTTAAAGTATACTCATCCACCAGAAGGAATTCTTGATTCTTCCCTCTCTCATACCCTGCAGTCTATCAAGTCTCGTATATTCTATTTCCAAATGATGTCTCTAATCTTCCTCTTTTCCGCACTTCTAATTCCAGCACCCCCCCCACCACAGCCTAAGCCACTCAACATGCCTAAATATGAGGGTAACTCCTCAGTCACAGCTATCATTTTATTCTTGCCTGGTTCCTAGACAGTTATCATATCAGTAAGAGTGATGACAAAAGAAAATCGTATTATGCACACCTGCTTTTAAATCTTTAATTTCCCCCTTATATCTAGAATAAATATAAATTCATTCCATATCATATAAATAAATCCATGAACTGTTTGTCTCTAGCCTTTTTTTTTTTTTACAAAACTCCTTATCATTCCACAGTCCTCCAACTCACTATATTCCAGATCAAGGGACTTCTGAAATGTCTTAGAACAAACATTCTACCACAGATTAAGATACATATCCTCGTTGCTCAAAACTTTCTTCATTTATTTATTAGCATAGTATTTCTAGCCATCTTTTATAAATAAGTTTAATTGGTAATTTCTCAGAAATTTCATTTCAGAATAAAGGTCATGTTCTAATAAAAATATTTTATCAAAAATAATCACTGCTTAATATTTAAAATATTTTATTTATGTTATTTCTCTTGCTAGAATAAACATCTCCCCGAAAGCAAACATCATGTCCAGGTTTTCCCCTCTGTTGCAAAACTGTATAGTGATTAATGTATAGTATGTACTCAATAAGTGTTTATTAAATTAAAAAATGAATGAGTGAACCAACTACTACTCACAGCCTTAAAGTACTGTGCTTTTCTTTCTAAACAAATACAGAAAGTTTACATGTTACTATTTTTAGCCTAAAAATCGAAAGAACAAAATACAAATGTTACAAAGATACTATTATCACTCACATCTTGTAGAGAAGAAAAGTAAGGTCCCCAAAATGTCTCATAACTTCCCAAAGTCATAGGATCAGCAAGTGCTGAAATCAGTCCTTAAATTCAGGTTTAATATCAACACCTCCCATCTTGAGTTTTTTACAAAAATAAATGACTTAATCTTGATTATGTTGGCACTTTTTTCACAAATTGTTCTCATTTGTTTTAGAGAAGGCATCTTGATCATTTAATAGTCTCTAATGTCCACCAATATGTGTGGATTTATTTTATTTTATAAAACAGGATTTTTACATTTATTGTTCATATGCATGTTTAATCCTCTAAATGAAAGAACAGAGCCTATTTTCTGACAAAATATGTATATATCTCATAGGATATCTTGTCTTACATTTTGTCATACAGATGTATGACCTCAAATTATGAGTTTTAAAATAATTATTCTGTTGCTCGTTAAACTCTGAATATTCATGTCATACTAACTATTCCAAAATTATAATACAGAAAACAAAAAGATTGCAAAACTTTGATTTTTAGCAATTTTACACATCACGGATATCAAAAATGTGCCCACAGGATTTATTTCAACAAAGCTTATAAAAATACAAGCACTGATTTTTAAAAATTACCTTCATAAATTAGTGTAATGTATATTTATGTGCATAAATATCTTAATAAATTTTTTTTTCTAGAAGAGACTTCTAAAATGTTATCGTTTCATAAACTGAGTCTACTGTCCACAGTTATCTCACAATACAATTACACAGAGACAAACTGCACACCCTGGGCGACAACACAAGGATCCCTCCCTATGTTATCTATATTTACTTCACAGGTGAGAAATGACTTTGGGGAAATTTATTGGCAGCTTTTCTATGAAAGACTCCTCTGGGTTGATTTATTATGGACAATAAAATAAATTAAGATGCTAATTAGCTGTGCAAACCTCAGGTGGTGATGTGACCATACAGAGGACAACACACTATAGCCTTTTGAGATGTGTTTACCGTTTTTGAATGCAATAAAAATCAATGATCATTTTCCTTAAATTAATTACAACTCCAAAATTAGTTATATCAGCTCTTTAAATAAAAATGTTAATGAAGCTGAATTAATTTATTTATCTTTAAGACAAAACCCATGACTTTTGCAAGGTTTATTTTTGTCCTAGACCAGTGAGCCATCAGCCTGCCAGCCAGTAGTGAGGAGGTTAAAAGGAAAGGGTATTTCTTGGAAATACCTGTCTACCACTAATGCAAGAGTGACTTTGTTTTTGCCAATAAATAAAATCAATTCTCTACCTTGTCTGCCACCGGTATGGATGGAGTCGCTGCATCCATTTAGTCCATCAATTGCTTATCTCACAGGAGTGCTGTGTTAAATGCTTTTGTTCAGGAGAAAACAAGAAATAAAACCACAGCCAGTAAAGTCTGAAGTTTTAAAATACTGAAACTAACCTTCAGTAAAGCGGATAAGGAGACTACTCATTTTGAGATATCTCATTGATTTAATTGACACAGGTCTTTCTGGAAGTTTTGAAAAGTCTAGCTACTCCTTCAGATAGGGCGAATCAAACATAATGAGGAGCCACCCCTCAAATCCATGTGATATATATGTTACTTAATACTGGGATACTTCAATAATTACTTTGTTATAGCAACTCAATGCTTATTCAAGAGAGAAAAATTCACTCTTTGTTTGGTATTTCAGGAACTTAACATTACACAAATTAATATCACTTGTTCCATCTGTCTATTTTTTAATTTTTCTGTATTTATTGATGAGATAGAGAGAGAGAAACATTGTCTACTTGTTCCATTTATTTATGCATTCACTGGTTGTTTCTTGTATGTGTGCTGACCAGAGATTGAACCCACAACCTTGGTGTATCAGGATGGTGCTGTAACCAACTGAGTTAGCCAGCCAGGGCTTAACTGTCTTGATTTTAAATAAAAGAAAAGATCAGAGTTAATCTATTTCACTCAATTCTTTGCACGTAGGTTATTGTTTTTGTCTTTGTCAGTGAGGTGAGAATTTAAATAGCTCTAAAAAGACCTGACCCAAAAAACTCCCACCAGAATTTCCTGAATTGCTTCACTTCATTTATGTCTTAGTAACCTTACGTAAACAAAAATCCAGTCATAATGGATGAGCAGAAAGGGGAATTCCCTGGAAAGCTTAGGCACTACAGCAATCCAGAGAAGGAAGCATCACCGGTAATCCGGGCAACTTTGTTTTACATGACTCTCCTCTGCGTGCCACATGGTACAGGTTTTTGTTTTGTTTTTTCCTTTCTCTCTATTGTTCTGTTTTATTTTTTTCTTTTCTAAATACAGCTACAACTTAGCCATAATTTTCCCCAAAATGTTGTTCTTAGCACCTAAATCTTTTATCATATATACAGTACCATTACCACAGATAATCAAATCCATGTTCTACTTAAAAATTTCCAAAAAAAGAAAATCTGATTGTCTCAGTCAATACTTTGGATCTTTCGAGGCTAACAAAACAGAACAAGACATACGTACATACATACATACATACATACATACATACACACACACAAATAAATAAACAAACAAACAAATAAAAATACAGCTCTTTGGTCAATTGTCAACTCTCACCCAATTAGCTTGGCCTTTTATTGGACTTGGGATGCCAAGAATGTTCCATCCAATAAGATTTGTACAATTACAAGATGGACATAAGAAATATATATTATACATAAAAAATGGAATACACATTTATGACAAGATTTTTGTCAGTATTCCATTTTAAATTAAGAAATGATTGGCTATGAACTTTAAAATTCTCTTTTTTGGAGGAATGTAAATAATGGAAGAAGTTTTATTCAGAGTGATCGTATCCTATAAAACACAGTTTCTGGCTAAGTGACCTTTTGGCACAGGATGTCAAACCTTTCGGCATCTTTGGACCACATTAGAAGAAAGTTGTATTGGGCCACACATTAAATACACAAACACTAACACATAAAAGTCCTAGAGGAGAACATAGGCAGGAAATCTCAGATATTTCATGCAGCAATATTTTCACTGATATGTCCCCTAAAACAAGGGACATAAAGGAAAGAATAAACAAATGGGACTTCTACACGGCTAAAGAAAACATTAGCAAAATGAAAAGGGAACTAACTGTATGGGAAAATATATCTGCAAATGATACTTTGGACAAGGGTTTGATCTCCAAAATATATAAAGAACACATGAGACTCCACTCCAGGAATACAAATAACCCAGTTAAAAAATGGGCAAAGGACCTGAACAGACACTTCTCCAAAGAGGACACACAGAGGACCCAGAGACATATGAAAGGATAGTCAGCAGCACTAGCCATCAGAGAGGTGTAAATTAAAATGAAAATGAGATACCACTTCACACCAGTCAGAATGGCCATCATAAACAAAGCAACAAACAACAAGTGCTGGTAAGGTTGTAGAGAAAAGGGAACCCTAGTGCACTGTTGGTGGGAGTGCAGACTGGTGCAGCCACTGTGGAAAACTGTATGACATTTTCCTCAGAAAACTACAAATGGAACTGCCTTTTGACCCAGCAATTCCACTGTTAGGATTATATCCTAAAAACCCTGAAACACCAATCCAAAAGAACCTATGCACCCCAATGTTCATAGCAACACAATTTATAATTGCCAAGTGCTAGAAGCCACCTAAGTGCCTATCAGTAAATGAGTGGATCAAAAAACTGTGGAACATTTAGATGATGGAATACTATTCAGCAAAAAGAAACAAAGAGCTCCTACCCTATGCAACAGCATGGATGGAACTGGAGAGCATTATGCTAAATGAAGTAAGCCAGTTGGTAAAAAAGAAATACCATATGATCTCACCTATAAGTGGAACCTAATCAACAAAATGAACAAGCAAGCAAAATATAACCAGAAACATTGAAATTAAGAACAAACTGACAGTAACCAGAGGGAAGTTGGGAGGGGGTAATGGGGGGAAAAGGGGAAAGTGTTGTCAGGAACATGTATAAAGGACACATGGACAAAGCCAAAGAGGGGTAGGATCAAGGGTTGGAGTTGGGGATGGCCAGGGCGGTTTGGGGAATGGAGACAACTATACTTGAACAACAATCAATCAA
>PVKM010016095.1:0-27198 GCA_004027735.1 Carollia perspicillata | reverse complement strand
TCATAATTATATTATGTGGGTTTGGTGTTATATTATTCATCAAATGTAGCTAGAACAGATGTCTCTGTAATAGTTTTATAGTTTCCTTTTGATTAAATGTAAAGTCTCAAGCAGAAATAAAAAATAAAAAATATTTAAATACCACTTTTGAAACAATTCAAAATGACAACAGTATTTGTATCCATTCTTTTTCATTTCATGACCTCAACTTTTTGAGCTTACTAATATGTAAATTAAGATTGTATGTCATTGTCAATTCTCCTCAAGTAAAAAGTAAGATAATACTAGTTCTTCCTGTTAGTTAAATGAGGTATTTTTTACTTTTTAAAAAATTTGCATTTTAAATCAAATATATATGTTTGCCTCACCAGTAAATGTCAGTTCCCATAGAAAATTCTTCATAATCTGAGGAAATCTTTCCTTAATATTATTAATTGAACATCTATTTCAACCCAATTATAAATTCTTTAACATGGCTGAACACAGATAAAACTGGTGTGTGTGTGTTTTCCACTGGCTAGACAGTTTATGGTGTACAGTAAGGCACTCAGTGAGTCTTTTCCGAAGGAAAACACACCAAGCATTGAAGTGGTTCCCTGCTCTTACCTTCAAACCCTTTCCTATGGCTCCTGTGACACCACACTCTTCTTACTTTCCTTCACCCTCATTGGCTCTTTCAAACCCAATTGTTATTTCATTTACCGATGAAATACCGTGTGGTTTTAGCTTGTTCAGACACAGTGATATTCGTGTACATTAATTTAAGTGTAACTGAATCAATAATGTAAAGCATAAGTTTTCAAATTGTGTTCTACATGAAGGTAAGATTTCTCACAGGTGCATTGGGTGTTTTCCGGGACTGAGTCAGACAACCTCTGCTACGACTCTAACATCTCTAATTTGACTATGTTTATAGGTGACTGTGATATCCCATAATAGCACATAACATACATATAATCCAAGCCCACTTCCCCCAGCTACAGCCAGGTGCAACACTCGCACATGACTCGTCAGCAGAAGTCCCCTCTGTCTCTCAGGCACACACTTCCTCAAAGCAAAAGCATGCTCTCAGAAAGACTGCCTCCTCTTCATTAACATTGGTCCAATCGCGCTCCTTGATCATTTAGCTCAATTCAGTTCTGAAATCAGAACACTGTTTCATGTCTTTCCTTTCCCTTTCCCCCTTTCTTTCCTTTACTTTCTTCTCCTTTCTACTTCCTTTTTTCTCATTCTCTGTTCTTCTTTCCTTCTCCTCTCCTTCCTTGTCCTGCTCCTTCCTTACATGACCGGAATGACTCTTTTATATAAAAATCCTCACAGTTTTTTGGTAACTGTCAGTGCTACACCAATTCATGTCAAATAGGGTAATCAGTTCAGTGAAAAGGAGTTGCAGTCATGATATCTATATACTCATGTTAGTTATGCAAATTGAACTGCCCCTTCAGCCATAAATCTCAAGGTTTAAATATCAAAGTTTTTCAAAAGCAAGGAAAGAAAAAAGAAAGAAATAGATAGTGGGAAAAGATGGTGAGATGCAGAAGGATTGCAGGTCCACAATATTAGTAATTTATAAATTTAGATATTGTCTTACTTATACCTTTATGGGGGTGCCATAAGAGATTTATTTGAATAAAACTTTTTCTACTTTCAACTGTAGTTGAACAATAAAAAGTAAAAATAAAATGTTTTTCTTTCAGAAAAAAATTGAGAACTAGTCTTCTAAATGAACTACCTTCCAACTTGATAAGTTTATTCTAACTTAACCACAATACTCACTTTAGAATTTCACTTACTGGACTGTGCCCTAATTAGCCTTTTCAACATTTTCTCTTCTTTTCAACTTAAAAAATATCATCCATGTAGATTTTGGAAAACATAGAGGCATTAAAAAAAATAAAACAGTTAATGTTCCTATATTGACTACCAAGATAAATAGTAATTTTATGATACGTTATTTCACCAAAAAATCAGGATGTAACCTTTTCACTTACCATTTCTTCATTTTCTTTTTATAAAAACATTTTTGAAAACAAAATTTGAAACTATACATTATTTCATTGTGTAAGTAGGCATTATTTATTTATTCAATATTTTGATAAAATTCATAATATCAAATATGTTTGTTTATGCATGTATACCTGAAGTACCAACACTCAAAGAGACATTGATTGATAAAATACTACACATATTTTTAAGGTTCTTGGTACAATAAAGGAATCCAATTTTCTGTGATCTTCATAAAACAGAATTATTAACCTTGGGCTTAAATTGCCAGTTTGTTGATGAAAGCAAAACCAAAGAATATTATTTTTTTCCTGGACTTATATAAAGCAACTATTTTCTTAATGACTAAAAATACAGAAAGTAAATATTTTTACTTGCTTATCCAAAATTTATGTACTTGCTTATAAAAACTGAGAAGTGAGTCTATGGCCATACCACTCTGGACGTGCCCAGTCTCGTCTGATCTGGGAAGCTAAGCAGGGTTGGGCCTGGTTAGTACTTGGATGGGAAAACTGAGAAGTGAAATTCTGCCTTATCACTAAGCCATATTACTGTTTCTCATTCCTTTACTTTTTTTGTGTGTGACTGCCTAAGTGCCTATAGAATCTATAAGTTAAATGTGGGCATCACCACAATTGTTTGAAAGATCCAAAGCAAGTGGAACTCCCAGTTTGAAATACATCGACGCACTTGAAGACAACCTCTTGAAGGTGTGTTCTTTAAAGACAGGAGACTAGGTCACAGCATTTTAGTCATTTTCTTTCTGGAATTTCTACTGATATGTTTAAGTGAAATGTGTTGTATTCTTAAAATTAATTCTTCCCAATTAGTAAACCTTCCCATACACTCATACTGTCCAAAATTAAAAATAATAATAGCAATAAAAGATCCTTTCTGGGGAAAATGCCAAGGGCAAAAATCCCATTCATTTTTTGCTTCAGAGCAGAAAATATAAGGAGTGCAAACTTTATAGCTTATGGCATAATAGAGAGTAAAGCTTGGAGTGCACATCCATCTTGAAAGCTGTCAGTTCAAGTCCATTCCCAAATATGATGATACTCACTCTTTTCAATGAAAAATAGTGCTAAAAATACTCCACCAAGAAACATGCCTGTAAGTTTCTGTTTGTAACCCACTGAATAAGAGACAATACAGGATTTGACTGATTTCTATTTGATATTATATATTAGATATTATTTGATATTAGATATTGCTTTATTTCCTGAGCCAGAAGATCTAAGCCCTCACTTAAGAATAAAATATATAAAAAATAACAAAACATACAATAATTCAGGCTGCATTTTCAAAATACATGAATTTGTAAACTTCAATTACATAAATTTTCCATAATGTCTTTAAACTTAGCACCAAAGCGTCAAGGTGTCGGGGGAATACTATTGTAGTGTTTTGAATATTTTTTAGCTTATCTTTCTGAATTTTTCTCTCTGCAAAATTACCATTACCAAAGAGTAAGCATGTAATTTGCATAAGCATAACGCAAATCTGTCTTTATATTACATTCCTCTCCAATGACTATGCAGTTTTCTGCTCCCGTTCATAGCAAAAATTCCTTGAAATTTTGTCTCTACACTTTATCTCTAGATCCTTTCGTAGCACTGCAGTCAGGCTTTAACCTGCATTGCTCTACGGAAACTGCTCTTGCTAAGGTCTCCAAAGATCTCCATGTTATACAATCCCATGGTCAATTTGCAATTTTCATCTCACTTTTTTGTTACCAGCCCTTACTTCAGTTGATCCACATTACGCCTCGGACATTTCACTATCCTGAGTTTTCTCCCTACCTATCTTTCTCTGTTTCACTCTTTCTCTGTTTCTTCATTCATTATTTTTCATCATTTGACTTCTAAGTGTTGGAGGAACCAGGCTCTGTCTTTGGGCTCCTCCCTTCATGATTTCATTTAGTCTTACAGTCATCTTACAGGTCCCCAATATATGTCCAGTGTAGAGTGTTCCCCTGAACATCAAATTAACACAATCCACTGCTTACTCAGCATCTTAATTTAGATGATGAGAGACATTTCAAAATTTGTATCTCTGAAGATAATTTCTAATCTTCATCACCACTGCCCAAATCAGCTCTTCCTATGGTTTTTCCTTTATCAGAAAGTAAAAATTGTTCCAGCTGCTGAGATAAAAACAAAGACAACTCTGAAAAGCACACACACACACACAAAGCAAAAATCCTTGGCACCGTTATTGACATTTTCTCTCACACTCCACTTCCAATCCATCAGCAAATGTCACTGGTCCAAACCACTAACCACTATCATCTTTCCTGTGAAGAAATAGCTTTCTATCTTTTTTTTCCCTTTGGTCTGCAGGCCGGCACTCAATCCACTGAGCCATACCAGGCAGGGCCTGTCTTTTTTTTTTTCTTTCAATATTGGCCCAAGAGAGTAGCCATACTTGTCATGTTTATCCCATAAATATTTTTGTCCCAATGATTCCCATCTTACTCAAAGGAAAAAAATCCAGTAAGTTCACAGCAAGTTTCTTCTAGAGATACCCCCTCAACTCACTTTCTATTATTTTTCTGATTTCATTTGTACCAGTTACCCTCTGAGTCACTCTACTGGAGGCAGACATATCTCTTTACTATTTTGGAAAAGGTCAGAAATTTAGAGGTTTTTTTTGTTTGTTTGCTGACATGCCCCCATTTCCATAATACTGCCTGAAATATAGTAGATGCTAGTAAATAGTTTCCAATTAAAGAATAAATGAATAAAATGATGAATGAATAAGTAAATCTAATTTCACAGTAAGTTTCTGCTTTAGTGGTAGCAAGTCAATTTTTTCAGACATGGATAGCAAACAAGAATTTTGTGAGAATAATGATATCTTTAATATAAATAGATAAATGTTGAGGTACAAATTCCAACAACATTTTTATAGCCATTTATCAACCTAAGTTCAGTATAAAAATAAGTCTGAAACAGCTATGGCTATCTATACAAGTCAAAGGAAATTATTACATGTATCTCAAGTCTCTGGATATTTCAAATAGTGCATTAAAAAAAGTAACACATGTATACTTGCTTGAATTATAAGCTAGTGTGTGCAATAGTACCAGACATTATTTTAGTTAAAATATCTTACTTTACATGTATTCTTCAATCCAGGCATAAATAGCTAAACTTAGAAAAACCACTTCCATCACCATTTAGCAGCTTAGACCAGGGCAACTCACTGTGGTGGATAGAAATGCAATGAGATGTTGAGGTTAATGTGTGTTTTACAAAAAGTAAAAATTTAAAACTTCAGTGAACACTTATTTCTTTACCTTTTTTTGTTCAGTGAAAGGATTTCAATCTGAAATAAAACCAGAGGATATAAAATAGAAAATCTCATGCCGCTTTCACAGAACAGAACTTAAATGAGAAACTGATTTTTCATAAATGCTTGAGGTAGAGAAGGCTGAGACTTATCTCCTGACCAGCGAACATTCTCTACGAGTCTCTCCTCATCTTTGAGAGAATGAACTGACAACTTGGATTCTGACTGGATTTCCTCCTCTTTGAGCTCCTTGTCCATAAATCCAGCCTTCCAAAACATCAAGGGACTCGCCTGTAGCTCGATATGGCATGCGTTTTCCAAATTGCGGTTCCTCTGCTATTCCCAAATAATCTCAATTTCTGGTCATTTTAGCTTGCCTCAGTTTATCTTTCTATTTAGGTTAACAGTTTTCTTTTTCCTGGAAGATGAACCAAATTATTAAATTTGTTTATCTCTTTTTTTGCCAGCATGTCCATGAATTAATCTATACCATCAATTTCAGTCATATATTTAAAGCCCGTAAATTTGAGGTATCCACATAACCGAGTTTTTCTGAGAACAAGGTAAAGTTTAATATATCAAGCACTGTGTTTTAAAATTATTTTTTCAATGAGCATTCATGGAATGAATCTTGGTTGGAGGTTGACATTTCTAAAAATTTTAAATAGCTTTATTTATGTCTTCCCACCTCCTAATATATTTCTACTCTTTCTAATGAGTCAACTTGTCCTCAAGTCATTGATTTCCACTGTCCCTCATGACAAAAAACTCTGATCATAGTAGTATCTTTCGTCAGCAGACAATCTTTCAGGTAAATACAGATTTCTATAGGAATAAAGGAGAAGCCTATTCGCATTCTCTCATTATGAACAGGTGGAGGGATAGTAGATATAAAACAGCAAATATATTAGGCTTAACACATTTCTTCCTTAATTATACAATATTAACTCAAGCCAAGTAGTGAACACTGCTAACCCAGAGACAGTAAAAGCACCAATGTTCAGATTTTTGTCAAAAGAGCCTAGATAATGTACTACAGTACAGAGTCCACTTTTAGGTCCACTTTCCCTACGTTAGTATTTGCTTATGACTCATAAGATCATGATTGCAACACTCCCTCTGACTCTTTAACAAAGGTCTTCCTTACTAACTTGTTTACCCATGTGATTTCTAAAATTCTGCCTGCTCCATCCCGCCCACCTTCTTGGATCGGCTTCAGATGTAGTACCCAGGATTATAAATACAACAGCAGTTATCTACTAACTGCATACCTAAATAACCTGGCCCAAACAAACATACTTGGTGTCCTTCTAGAGCATGCAGCTATGGCTACTTTCTAAGAGAGACTGTTGGCCACGACTAATTAGAGTATCCTCTTTTTACAGGCTGCTAATCTATCTCAGGTTGTTAATGTTTTTGTAAATTCTTATGTTTTTAGATACTGCAAATTTGCTACATAGCATTAAATATTTTTAATGCTAAAGTTTGGTAAATATATTATCAATCAGAAGGAAATGATGTGCGGTTGTGCTCAGCAAAATTCTGTCTTTGACATGAACCCTCAGTCAGGATTAAAGCTCATGCTCGATGTCAGTGGGCCGCTCTAAAGAACAAATTAGCTGATGCTATTTATGGACTATCTTCAGTAACAATTAATACAGGACTTACTAAGATGTGTGACTTGTAAAATAAGCAAATTGGAAGGTTAACACCATGGAAACTGAAATCTTGTTAAAAACATGTTCATAATGTAAACAAGCAATATCCTGTTACAGCTTGTTGCTAGCTCCTTTGTGAAGCAAGGGTGACCCAAAGCATCTAAGACTGAGCCACACATTTTTGTCTTTTTCTTATTCCTCTTTCTTTTAAGGGTACATATTCCCTATTTTTGTGACACAAATAGGAACTGACACCATTGATCTCCTGGTAACAGCTTTTTCTGCGCCTGAATTACTTCTTCTAACTTTACTTAACAGAGAGAAAGGAGAAAAAATGCTTTAGTTTTTCTCTTCTGGGGTTCCATTTGTTTGCATTGTTTTAGTAGTTTCTTTAGATATCAGGAATTGCTTATAATGAACAGAACAGAGAGTTTTGCTTCTGGCCACTGCTGCACATTGAAAATGAAGTATAAACACCATCTATCTATCTATCTATCCCAAGCATGAGGGAAAAGCGAAGTTTCTCCAGTGCCTTGGAGTCAGAAAGAAAATAAGTGTCCCCTGGTGAGGTTCTTACTCTGTGTGTAGATGTCTTGCTTCATTTTTAAAACAGACAAGCTTGGATTGAATCAGTGGTAAAATTTAGATGTCCTTTAGTTGGCTTTACACTTAACCAACAGGGAATTCATGGAGCAGCAATGTTAGTTAAGTATTTCTACACAATCGAGCACTTTTAGAATATTATACTAAGTTTTAAAATTTGCAAATAAACTATGTATCTGAAAAATATGTGTGTAGTATATAACATTTTCTTAAGAGTTTTTTTGTTTCATGGAAATGACATGTAAGGGAGATAATATATTTAACTTAATGTTTATAATTAGATATCTGTTTCAGCTGAGACCAAATTAAAGAAATAACATTACGATCATATTTTATTATATTTTTATGTTGAATTTATTTCTTGATAGATTAGTCTTAAAAAGCAAGTACTAGATTTAAATCTCTTTTAGATCCTATTCAATTACTATAATGCTATATATAATAATGCTCAAAATAAGTATTTATTGAATTAATAAATTAAATATATAAATTAATAGTAAGCAAATAGTATCATTACATGGATTTTTAGATGCATAAATATAAGGTATATGAACACATAAACAGAATTTTTATAATTTTCATAGTGAAAGCCAAAAATATACCATATATATTACTCAAATTATCTTAAAGGGTTGTATGCAATATATTGTGCTGCAATTAGATATGATTAGTTCTATCATGAAATGGTAAGGAATATGGACTGTAGATTGAAATAGGCCTGGTTTAAAATCTTTAGTGGGTGACTTTGGTTAGTTCATTCATTCATAAGCCTTGTTCATAAAATAGTGTTGACAACTTAAATAAATATGTTAAAAATGTTTAGCACATTATGTGGTATGCTACAATAGAACCCCAATAAGCAGTAAGTAGTTCTTCGTGCTAATATAAATGTTAGTGAAACTTTATAGTTTAAGCTTTTTTCTTTCTGAATTTTACCTTTACCTCATTTAATCCTCAGATTCTGCCTGAGTTAGGTAGGACGATACTAACAGAGACATTCTGCAGACAGAAAGGGAGGCTCATTGAAGTTAAGTGAATTTTTTTATGATTATGTAATTAATTGGGGTAGATTAAGTACCAAGTTTTATAAATTATAATTCATTCATCCTCCTACTGGATATCACACTTTCTCTTCTGCTAGTCTAGAAGCTCAATATTCCACAGCATCTTTTATGTTAGACTAATATCCCTCCATACAAAATTTCAGTTTGAATTTTTATTAATAATCTATTTCAGTTGCTATTAATATAATTCACTAGCAATAACCATATTACTGATTAAAATATTATGTCACAAGCCATATTTGTGTTAAGCAAGTATTTTTTACCTCATATTTGATATATGGCATAAGTCATATATTGAATTTCTTAATAATGAATTAAGAGGCCTTTACATAAATCATCTCAGATAATTTGATGCCCAGAGAGAAACAGAAAATTGGACTCCAACCTCCTACTAACCCCAAATCAATTTTAGTGGGATTAGTAGCATTTATGTAAACCATAAAACTAGAAAAAAATTGATTATAAAAAACATAATGTTTACTTTGAGAAGGGGTGTCTTAAACAAGACTCAGAATATGTTTACCCAATTAAAAATCTGTATTCAAAAGGCACTTTAAAAAAAGAAAAGAGGCAAGACACAGATGAAAGACACTCAGTACAAACTACTGACAAAGAAGAAAATTTTGAATATGTAAAAATTTTCTGCATATCAATAAGAAAAATTGAGAAAACTCAAAAGAAAAAGATAGGTGACTTTTATAGGCATTATATAAAGGGTCCAGAACATAAACAATCAATAATCAGAAATGTAAATTAAAATGACAAGAGGTGCAAGTATACACATCAGACTGGCAAAAATGGAAAAATGTAATACTAAGGTTTATTGATGATGGAGAACTCCTTTACATTTCTGGATAGAGTGTAAATTAGAAAAGACTTTGACTCATCTAATAAAGTTGGAAGCATACATCTAAAACCTAGAGAAACTTGTGTATGTATATATAAGAAAATACATCCAAAATACTTATGGCAGTACTGTTTATAATAGTTAAAAACAGAACATCCCAAGGGGTCATAAAAATAGCATGACTAAATGCATTGTGATATGTTCTCTCATTGTAATTCTTATAGAATAGAAATATATAATGCCACATAAAACAAAACAGCTGTATTCCCAATACGATGTTGAGTAAATTAAACAAATTATAATATACACAGTACGATTCTAATCATAAGTAGATCACAATAGAGAAAACTAAGTTATATTGCTTAGAGTTACATTAATAATTGATGAAACTAAAAAGCAAGGAAATGCTTATCACAAAAGTCAGAACAGTAAATGTGATTAAGTAATTAGTAATAGCAAGAAAAGAATGAAAAATAGGCTTGGAGAACAAAATGATTAGGTTACCTCTTGTTTGGGTATCTATTTTGATAATTTAGTTAATTTCGAGTCAACATATATTTAAAATTCTGTGCTCAGAATAGAAATTAGATGATAGATATATAGAGATAAATTCTCAATTAACTTGAAAACTGAAAAAGATGATAGAGAATGAAGAAAGAGTGAAAGATAATCTTTCAGGGCGAAAGATCTCATAAGAAATGCAAAGAAAATACATTTATATCGGAGGGAAGCATTAGGATGACCAATGGAAATTTATTAATCCATGGCATGGAGTCATATACAGTTTTACTCAACAATTACTTCTTAAACTTCTGTTCTGAAGGGTCTGGATTAAGAAAACAAAAAACAGTGAAGATGCAGACAGTAGGCAGGTCTGAAACACTTTGGATATCCATTTAATGAGGGGTTTGGTGGTGGCTTGATGTGTTGCAGAGGTGGTCGCAAGGATGGTGTTCTTCCAGCTTTCTCTCTGCACCTCACGGGGAGTGGGGACCACCGATAGGGACAGAATAACTGGTGAAACAGCAGATTTGGCTGAGGAGTACGAAGGAGGAGGCAGAGCTGTGGAAAAGATAGCAAGCTTTAGTGAGATGCCTGCAAAAATTGAAAAGTATAGACATCTGTTTCATTACACTATATTCGTGCCTGGAGATTTTATCAGAGGAACAGTCTAGAAATATACAGAGAGGGATCATCAATATAGAAATATATAGAAATGCTATCAAATATGTAAAAGTACATACACTCATAGAGGGAAAGAGTGTACAGTGTCTCATTAGAAGACCCAAGGGTTAATATTTCTGAAGAAATCTAGTATGTAGAAGTGAAACTCGGGATGAAGACATGACAAAGGAGATGGAGAGAGAGATAGAAAATGAGGATTGCATTTTCACTGAAGAGAAGACTGTTTCAGGAAGGAGAGGTTAAGAGTAGTTACCTGAAGACTTTTTTGATGATTTTATATTTAAAAAGTTGCCTAAATCACAAGTGGGATTCTGAACAGTCGATGTGATAGTAGATCTATTTCCCTAGAGAGGAAACACTGAGAAGAGGAGAAGTGGGAAACCACACGACCTGTCTCTCAGGTATTTGAGCTTGAATTTTAGGTGGATATTACCTAAACCAGAGGGAGGCATCCGTTCTATACACATGCAGGTGAGAAATGAGTAACAAGATTTGTATTTTGTATGTTTAACTACATTTATGTTTTTTCATCCACTTTTGTAACAACACGACTAAGACAGAAGAGTCAGAAATTAAAGCAGAAAGAAAGTTGTAATAAGAGATTACAAATTTCTGATCATGCAATATTACACCGTATCTCTATCACTTCAAGACAGAGCTTGATGAATTTAGAACTCAGATATTTTAAAGGATGGATTCCTTCTGAATGAACAATAAATAGTGATTGAATACTTTATTATTTTCTATTTTTCTGAATTAATTCTGGTTCAGTGACGGGGGTTTCCACTCAGTTTCACAATACATTTGAACAGTTTTCAAAATCTTGCTCTCTCTCTTCTCCTTCTGGCATCCCCATGATGCAAAAGTTGGTACACCTGAAGTTGTCAAGAGGCTACTTACATTATTCACAATTTTTTTAGATTCTTTTTTTCTTTTTGCTATTCGGATTGTGTTTTGTTGCTTCCTTATATTCCAAATTGCTGATTTAATTCTTGGCTCCATTTACTCTACTGATGATTTCCTGCAAATTATCTTTCATTTCAGTTACTGTGTCCTTCATTTCTGACTGGTTCTTTTTTATGGTTTCCATGTCCTTTTTTATGCTGTTGAAGTTCTCACTAAATTCATTGAGCATCCTTACAAATCAGTGTTTTGAACTCTGCATCTGGTAGATTACTTGTCTCCGTTTTGTTTAGCTCTTTCTAGAGTTGTCTTTTTTTCTTTTATTTAGGACATGTTCCTTTGTCTCCTCATTTTGGCGACCTCCTTGTGTTTGTTTCTATGTATTTGGTAAAGCTGCTATATCTCCTGGATTGGTAGAGTGGCCTTATATAGTAGATGTCCTGTAGGGTCTTGTGGCACAGTCCCCCTGTTCCCCCAAGTTGGGCACTCCAGGTGTGCCATTTAACATGTAGACTGTGTACACCTTCCTGTTGTAGGTGAGCCTTGATTGCTGTTGTCATATGAATGAGAGGGATTTACCACCAGGCCAATTGGCTGCAAAGACTGGTTGTGACTACTGACCATCATGGAGGATCAGCTGTGCGGGAGTCCACCCCACAGAGCAGGACATACTTCAGTAAAGCTCTGGACCCACTGAGTTGTTCCCTTGAGTGTGTCGCTTGAGAAGTTTGGATGCTGCCTAGATGTGCTCTGAAGCTATCTATTGTATGCATTGTCTCTGGAACCTCCTGGGAAGTTCAGGCCAAGGTCAGCTGTCCCTGTGTTCTGCCTGAGGACACCTGGCATGAGCTTCAAAGCAATCTGCAGATTGCTGCTTTTTGTACCGGCTTGTAGGTGCCCAAAGAAGGCAAGCTGCTAATCAAAGCTGGTTATTGCCAGTGTTGGTCCTGGGGCCACTTAACAAGAGAAGAGGTATGGGTCAGGCTGAGGCCAGATGCTGCTTGTTTGAAAGACTTTAGAGAAGTCTGAAGCAGAGCCAAGACACCATTCATATTGAAAAGCCACTGGAAACAGCTTGGGTGGAACCACAAGCTGGGCGTGGTGGGATCTAAGGGATCACTAGGGTAGGGCAAACCCTAGCGTCAGGTTGATGGAATCTCAGATATAACGCTTGCCTGCCTGCTCTGTGAGAGTTGCAGGGTGTTTCAGAATAGGGACAAAGGCCTCTGCCAGCACTTTTTTCTGGCAGAAAGCAGCACTTTCAGGTGTTACCCTATCCAGGTAATTCAGTTCCTCCCCACATGTCCCTGGTGCCTTTTGAGCTGCTGCTCCAGCACTGAAGCTCAGAGGGAATTTGATTAAGTCCATGCATGGGCCCTTTAAGATTAGTGCCTGGGACTCCAGAAACCCTCCATCTCACTCAGCCATAATCGCCTCTAGTTTTTACAGCCAGAAGTTATGACAACACTTCTCTTCGTGGCACTGGAATACTTGCCTGGGGGCCTGATGTGGGGCTGAGATCCCTCTCTCCAGATTTTTATGTTCTGCATGTGGGTGTGGGACCAGCCCATTCTGCATTCCTGCTCCTCCTACCAGTCTTTATGTGGCTTCTTTAATTCCCTAGCTGTAGGAATTCCATTCAGTTCAATTTTTGGTGGTTCTGAACAATGGCTGTTCTGCAGATTAGTTGCAATTTGATTTAGTTGCGCAAGGATGCACGTGCCACATTTACCAATGCCACCATCTTGACCTGAAGCCCTCTATTTATCTTGTAGGACCAGCATAGCTACCAATAAAGAAAATAGAGTCTTTCTTCTAACATTCATTTTACCTGTTCCTGATACGTTTGTCAAATTTCCCTTCACAAAAGCTGATTCTTGGCAGTATGGCAAAAAGCATGGGAAGCTCCATCCCTTTCCCACTTATAAGTAGGAAACACATTTAACTTCACAAGTTTTATGAGGTTTTGCTAATTAGGTAAGCTATAGAAAAATTATATTTGCTATATGAGCTAGAGATTCACTACTTCTAGTGGGTAAAATCTCCTATTCTTTTCACTTTCCATTGTATTATAGAATTATTGGAGGACTTTTTTAAATCAGGCTATGGGCGAAAGGACATGAAGAAATTTGAGGGATCTGAATTATCTTGCATTATGAAATAGAACATATAGTTTAGAGCAGACAAATTAGAATGGGGCAATGACTTGTATTTACATTTGATCTCAAGTCTTCTTAATCTTTAATCACTATTGAAGAAGACAGTTTTTGTTTTAATTCTTATTTTTTTCAGTATGATAGCAATGATGCTGAAACTTTTCTTCTAAATCTGTAACTTACTGATTATAAATATATTCATGTGTTGCCTGGTGATTCTCAAATTTGGCTCTGCCCGAGAAAGATTTGTGCTCTCTCTTCAGCCTTTGCAATCCAAATGTTGAAGCTGCAGCCTCAGAAATCTTATTCACTAGATCTGGCAAGGAGCCAGATTTGCAGGTAATTTTGAGAACAGTATATTTTGAGAGCTACACTTTGATCATGTCATTTTTTTCATAAATAATTCCTGGACAGTCAGATTTATAAAATGCTAATAGAATAATAACAGAGCCCTCCTGAGTCATTCTGGGAAGTATTTAAAACATGGTCTCTCTTTATGCGTAAGTGAGGAACATATCAGCATCCAGAAGCCACCTCCTACCCCAGTCATCAAGTTTAAATGCGTTAAATATGTTTTACCTCTTTCTTAATATGAATATAATCTATACTATTTGTGCAATATTATTCACTCAGAAATGTGGTTGTTACTTAAAGAAGAAAAGGGGTATCCAGACTTAAGGGTTTTCTGACTTGCAAAGTTACGTCTCTCTGAATGCAAAAGGTTTGGTACCTATGCTGAACCTTTTAAATTCTGTCTTGCTACAGCTCACTCTATTTATCCATGAAGCCCAATACATTTTTGTGCTCTTAAATGTATGTATTTAATTATTTAAGTTGTATGAACCTCACTTTCTATTACATACTAATAAAACATTAACAAATTGCATTAGTGCAAACTGCTACACATCACACACATACAGGATGAGAGTCTGTGTTTCCTATTTGCTATAGAACTTCCTGGGTTCATTCATTGTTATACGTGTCACCTATGAGTAATGAAATAAAGATGAAAAAAGAAAGAAACATGAATAGCAAAACAAAAAGGTGAATGTTGTTTGATTTCTGAAAATTCATGTCCATGTTTTCAAATAACATTTTA
Organism: Carollia perspicillata; assembly: GCA_004027735.1. Classification (NCBI taxonomy): domain Eukaryota; kingdom Metazoa; phylum Chordata; class Mammalia; order Chiroptera; family Phyllostomidae; genus Carollia; species Carollia perspicillata. The sequence continues at coordinate 12,385 of PVKM010016095.1, read as the reverse complement.
AAATTATTTCCATTGGGTTTTGGGAGGATTTGAAGAGATCCAATTAATAGCATCTCTTTGCCACCACCGAAGTGGCTGAGCTAATCTACAAAGTAAACACAAAGAGCTAAAACTGTGAAGATACAAATATCGACTCATAATTTTTTATTCATAAAACTGACATTGGAAAGTCTTGATTTCATCTCTGCACAAGTGGAGTGATAGTACTGAATCCTAGAATTAGTCACAGTTATCCACCCAGTAATAAGCAAAACTGGAAACTACAGTCTTTTCCAAGTGGGGAGCCTGCTTCTGTCATGAAAGCACAAAGCAGAACACATGTTCACTGTGTGTAAAAGAGGGGAAAATGAGCCAGACTACAAATTTCAAATTTACCTTTCTGAATTTACTAATCAGGCAATGTCACTCCTCCATTTTTAGGGAGGGAGGAGTTAAAGACAGAGAGCAGCAAGGGAATGTATCCAATTGAAAAACAAGCAAACAACACAACAGAAAAACATTAGGGGTAGAAGAAAAAGTCCCTCCATTACAGTACCCTAGATGAGTGTTCTTACAATGATTTGTGTATAATAACGGATTGTGTAGTCAACCAGACTAAGGAGATGAGCAGTCTATCAGGATATGGTCTGGAACTTTTGTTCAACAAATTAGTTTTCTCCAATAAGAATTCTTAATAAGCCCTGGCTGGTGTAGCTCAGTGGATTGAGTGCGGGCCTGCGAACCAAAAGATCGCGGTTCGATTCCCAGCCAGGGCACATGCCGGGGTTGCAGGACAGTTCCCAGCAGGGGATGCACGAGAGGCAACCACACATTGATGTTTCTCTCCCTCTCTCCTTCCCTTCTCCTCCAAAGATAAATAAATAAAATCCTTAAAAAAATCTTAATAAATCAGAAGAGAATATTAATTATATCATTCTGTACTCAAGTTTAAAATTTTATTTTATATTCTATTTCCCAACAATAATTATGTCCAACCACATCATCCCAGATAATCTATCAGAAATTCTTCAGTGAGATTAAGTTCAAATTGGACATTTTAATAATAAAATGCTAAAATAGAGATGTCTCAAATTTGAGACTAATTGTCTTTTCTATTATAATATCTCAGGTAAATAAAAATTCAAATAGTATACCTCATAGCAAATCATATTCCTAAAGCTTTCAGTTCCCAGAAAATTAAATCCAAAATGAAAGTATTATGATCAGGTAAATAAAAACATCCAAGAAATATTGTTTCCTCATTTTTTAAATTCTTTTCAGTCTCTGCTACAAGTGTTAACACTGTCTGAATTTTATGGGGATCTACTCAAAAGTTTTACCCTCTGCTTTTTTATAGCATACCGAATATAATTTTTTTCCAAAGTTCTAATGTGCTATTATTTTAGTATCAAACATTTACTTCTTTTAAAGAATTTTTTCCTTTGTACCTTAAATATATATTTATTCAACATTTCACTTCCAACAAGTGACACTATAGCCTACTTAAATATCCATAGAAAACATATATGTTTCTTTTCTAAGATTTATTTACTCTCTATATACATTCATTAACAAATACCTGTGACTCTACTTGCTGCCCATGTCTACTCAAAAATTAATTCTTGTTCCTCTAGTTACTCCCTTTCAATCACTAATTTAAATTCACCCACTTCTCAAATCACCAGACTTTCTCAAAGCCTGAATCTTAATTCAGATTATAATTATTTTTCATTTGATTACTGTAAGAGAAAACCTTTCTTTTAGAAAAGAAAATGTTCTCACCTTTATCCAAGGCATCATCCTTCACCTGGGTTATATAACATCCTCTTACCTCTCAAGAACTTTGATTTTACAGTATCCCCTTCCTCTGCTTCATCAGGTAGTTTCCATTCCTCCAATAAAATGTTATAATCTTTTCACCTTGACCTTTGCTTCTCAAACTCATTGAACTATTAATTTCCCTGATTCGCAGTACAATAGAACATCTCAAATGAGTTTTCACTGTCAAGCTGTTGAGCTTGTCCTCACATTCTCTCCTGAAGTGACTCCAGTAAAATTCTTACCCCCAGCACCTGGGTAACTGTTCAAGTCACTGTCACCCCTTCCCTCTCTATTGTCAAGTCCAAAGTCATTTCTTAGTGATTAGTCAGTTCCCACTTTCAGCCGCATCTGTCATATTTGCTTGCTCTCTCCTTCATGAAAAATTTTGTTCATTTGATCACCCATACTGTCTCAAGATTTTTTTTTTTTTTTTTTGCTGCTTTACTCATTCTCTCTTAGTTCTTTTCCAACTCCTCTCCTTCTTCCAAACCATTGCCATTTCAATAGTGCCAGGGCTCAGTTCTCAGACTTGCTCTTTTTCTTTCACCAGTCCCTGTCATACTCAGTGATCTTATCTAGTGTCTGGATTTCAAACAAATTATCTAAGTATGACTTCCATATTATATTTTCACATCTGGTATCTTGAATTAATTTCAAGCATGTATTGGCTGCCTATCTCATTTTCAACTGGACATATAGTAGGCATCTCTAACTTAATATTTCTGAAAAAGAAACTCTGTTTCTATTCTTCCCATATCCTTAAGTATCTCCAGCACCCTTACCTCAGTAAAAAGCGTGGGCATCCACAGCTGTCAACACCAAAACTCTTTTGTCTGTCTTTTCTTATATCCCAAATCTTAGAACCTGACTGGTCCTTCTTATTCTAATTCAGCACACTGTTCCAAATCACTATCATGTGTTATCTGCCTGCTAGTGGATCTTCCATTCTTGTATTTTTAGTCAAAAGATATATTTTTATACTTTCATTTTGAAATAATTATAAACTGACCACAGGTTAGTGAAATATTAGGGAAAGGTCCCATGTATCTTTTACCCAGTTTCCCTCATTGGTTATATCTGACATTGCTATAACATAAAGCAAAGCCAACAAGTTGATATTGGTAAATCATACATGAATAGTTTTATGTCATTTTATCCTCTGTGTAGATTCATGTAACCACAAGAACAATCATGATAGAGAACAAGAGTTAATTTTGAAACTAGAGATGATCATGTCATTTTTCTCTTCAAAACTCTATAAAAGCCTCTATTGTACTCTCCCCTAGACTCTCTCTATCTCCTTACCCTTTTGCTTTTTCCTCCTTTCATTTGTTTTATCTTGCCTTATATAACGCATCTTTCTTAAGGTAAGCCTGTCATCTTCAACACAATATAAGCTCCAAGAGGACTGGTTCGTTGTTTGCCTTGCTGCTGTTTGCTGTCACTTAGAAGATAGCCTAGCACAAAGAAAAGATCCATTAAATTCTCAAAATACGCGAACCTGTTTTTATACAAGAGTTAGAGCACTTTGTCTAAATAGTATATTTGGTCACATAATGTATTTTGCTTCAAAATTCTTTTGTGGATCCCCAGTATCCTTGAAATAAAGTTAAAGAAAGCTATAGCTCCTTAATGAGATACACAGAACTTCCTATGGTCCAATCCCAAGTTATTTCATAATATTACTTAGAGTCACTTCCATCTTGTATGCTCTACTCCTGCTATTGTGATCCATCTTCTGTTCCACAAATATGCCTCATTTTCTTCCCTTGGCTGCTATCTGTGAGTATCATTTTCATTGCAAGGGCATATACCTCTAACTATCTACATTTCTAACATTTTTTTAGGACCCAGCTTAGGTGTGAACTCAGAAGACTGAATTAAGTTTCTTCTTATGTGCTTCAACAGCAATTTGTATTTCTATTGGCCCATTTATTGCACAATATAAAAAGTGTATGCTGAATCAGGTAGGGTACAATCACAGATACCAGAAACTCACTTACCTAGTTTAAAATGAAATAATTTAAAATAGACTCTTAGATTCTTAGAAAATGACTCAAGCATAAAAACTTCGAGCAGACTATACTTTCAGATCCCTTTCTTACCTGCTACAACATTTCTGCAGCAATTTCACTCCTACTCAGTCTGGGCCCAAATTCATTGTGTGTAAAACTGTATCTGATTGGAATCCGTCATTTACATCCAAATCCCTAGCATCAAGAGAGCATCAAGATAGACTAGGAAGTGTGTCTATTAGTTTTCTAGTCTCTTTTGTACAGGAAGACACATTAGAAGAAAATTAAAATAGATGTGGAAAATTCAATACTCTGTGTATTTTACATATATATATGTAAATATATATATATATAATTTTCTCACTAGATGTAAATGCCATGACTATTTCTTTCCTTATTGTTATATAAAAATATAGATACTTGATTATAATATGTTCTTACTAAGTAACAGAAATGTAATTAGTCTGGGTTTTTGTTCACTTCATGTCAGTACAAGATCCTGTACTCAAAATTCATTAAGTCACAGAGATTAGCAATTAAAAATTATGTTTAATATTCCCTAGCAGAACTGTCACAAGATATAACAGAAAAAAAGCCAGTATTTTACAATTATCACTGGCTATCTGGCCAAGTCTCTTAAGTCTTATCTGATTCCAGTTAACTAAACCTGGAGATCAGGATGCCACTGCAGAAGTGGTGGAGTGGAAAAGTCAATTATTGTAACTTTACTTCCAGTATCCATTTTGCTGTAGTTATTTCTCAGCTTGCCAGATAATTATTTCCAGAACCCAATGAGACCACTTTATCTTGATAATTCTCCTGGAGTCTCTCTGCTTAGTCATTAAAATCCTCAGAGTTCTTGAATGCAGCGCAGAGCTTCAAATAATATTTGGACAACTTAAAGCCATCAGTCCACTTTTGTCAGGATTCTTTTTCCCCCCTCTGTTCCTCTCCCCGCTGTCAGGATTCTTTTGGGTACAAGTGACAAAAAATCACTGCAAACTAACTGAAGTAAAAAAGATCAAACAACAAAAAAGTAGTCGTATTTCTGTGTGAGGCATTATTGCACTGAAAATGCTTTTTCAGGATATTTCCCCTAATTTACTCATTTTTCATCTTACTTTATCTGTTATATATACATATATTTTAGGCATGCTTCCTTTCATGTCAGCTCTTTATCAACTGGCAGTGCTATTGGAAATAAATAGTTTCTCTGTACTAATCCAAAAGGTTTTGAGAATTAAATATCATTGATCCCGCTTCTCTACTTTGATCACTCACTGTTGTCAGACTAAAATATTCTGATTGGTGATCTTTGGAGAATATTAGCTGCCCCATGTGTTAGGAGCTATGAATGGAGTAAATCCTAAGGATCTTTTTTGAGAGATTAAGGTAGTGTTATTTCTCATTAGAAAAACAAGTTTCATTTACTAGAGTGAAAGGAAGTAGATATTGAACAGCTGAGAACAAAAACAGTAGTGCATATCACCCTCTCCCCCAGCTTTTTAAGCATTGAACTGGATGCCTTTGTGTGGCCTTCCACATCCACTCTCTAGAATACAGTGAGAACTTCAACAAAGACATAGAAAATATAAGAAAGTGCTAAACAGAAGTCAGAGATCTGAAGAATACAATAACTGAACTGGAAAAAAAAACATGCTAGAGGAATTCAATAACAGACTAAATAATGCAGAAGAAAAATCAGTAAACTAAAAGAAAGGATGTTGGAAATCACCAATCAGAGCAGGAAAAAAGACAAAAAATAATAAAGTGAAGAAAGAAACCCTTACCTTTTATGAAAGCATAGATGGAACTGGAGAATATTATGCTAAGTGAAATAAGCCAGTTGGTGAGAGACAAATACCACATGATCTACTTATAAGTGGAAGCTAATGAAAAAAACAGAACAACAGGCATGGAAATATGGAACAGATTGAAAGTGACAAGAGGGAAGGGAGAAAGGGGACAATCATGGAAAGAAGGGGAAGGGATGAGAAAAAGAACATGCATGAATGGCCCATGGACATGGACAACAGTGTGGGAATTTGTGGGAGTGGGGATGGGTGGGGTTGGGTGGAGGAGAGCAAAGGAAAAAACTGGGACAACTGTAATAGAATAATAATAAAAATTATTTGAAAACACCATGAAAATACAATAAAATGTAAAATCGTAATGTAAATCCAATTTCCTTTGTAGATGAAAATAAGTTGCAAAATGTTCAGTTATAACAAAGCCATTCAGTAGCAATATATAATAAATATATTTTGCCTCACACACAAAAATGTGAAGATAGTTTAAGGGACTTATGGGACAAATGAAGTGGAGTAACATGCACATTATAGTGGGTCCAGAAAAAGCAAAACCGAAAGAGGCAGAAAAGTTATTTGATGAAATAATGTCTGAAACTTTCCAAAACCTGGTGAAAGAAGTAAATATCCAGCTCCAGAAAGCCCAGACAGTTCCAAATAAGAGGAATGCAAAGAAACCCTCACCAAGTAAAAGGTAGTAAAAATAACTGTAAAATAGCTAAGGAATATGTAAGATAAAAAGATGTAAGATAAGACATCAAAAACATAAAATGATAGGGAGAGTAAAAATGTAGAACCTTAGAATGTGTTCAAACTTACGTTGCTAGCACATTAAAATAGACTGATTTTACATACATATGAATATATATACTTATATATATATTAATGTCATAGTAACCACTAAAACCTATAATGGAAGCACAAAAGGTAAACAGAAGGGAATATAAGAGAAAGGAATCTAAAAGGTGAAGAGAAAGTGATCAGATCACAAAGGAGGAGTGCCAGGAAATAAAAAAGGAAGAAAGAGGAACTATAAAACAACTAGGAATCAATTCACAAAATGATAATATGTGTATAACTATAAGTAATTACTTGTAATGTAAATGGACTAAATTCTCCAATAAAAAAACATAAAGTGTCTGAGTGCATTAAAAAATAGGGTATCCATCTATATGCTACCTTACAACAGACTCATTTCAGGTATAAGTATGCACAGAGACTGTAAAGGGATGATAAAGGATATTCCAAAAAATGGAAACCAAAACAAAGCTGGGGTAGCTATACTTACATCAGACAATATAGACTTAAAAACAAAAAGTGCAGTAAGAGATAAAGATAAAGAAAAGGCACTACATATGATAAAGTGGTCAATCCAACGAGAAGCAATAACATTTGCCAATATTTATGCACCCAACATAAAAGCACCTAAATATTTAAAACAAATATTAACAGACTTAAAGGAAGAAATAGCAACAAAATAATAATAAGAGACCTTGATATCTTATTTATATCAATGTACAGATCATCCAATCAATATGAAATCATCAGCTCTAATGACACACTAGAGAAGATAAACTTCACAAATGTGTGTGTGTGTGTATGTGTGTGTGTGGCACTGTTATAAAGCAACAAAATATACAGTCTTCTCATGTGTATTTAAAACATTCTCCAGGATAGGTTGTATGTTGTGCCACAAAACAAGTGTTAATAACTGAAAGAAGATTCAAATAATAGTAATCATTACTGCAATGGTATGAAACTAGAATTCAAATACAAGAAGAAAACTGGGAAGTTCAAAAGTGTGTAGAGATTAAACAACATGTTACTAAGCAATCAATGGATCAAAGAAGAGATTAAAGGAGAGATAAAAATACCTGAGACAAATGAAAATGGAAATATAATATACCCAAACTTATGCAATAGAGCAAAAACAGCTCTTAAAGCAAAGTTTATTGCAATATATACATACACCAAGAAGCAAGAAAAATCCCAAATAAACAACCTAACTTTACACCTCAAAGAACTATAATAGAGAACAAAAAAAGCTCAAAGTTAGTAGAATGTAGGAAATAATATTAAAGCAGAAATAAATGAAATATACCTACTCTCCATCTTTCTCTTTATCTTCCTGTCCCCAAGGCTTGTGTGAACAGTATCAGTGGGCTGTCTGATGTTGAGCACTCCTTCATATGTCTATAGGTCATATGTATGTCCTCCTTGGAAATGTGTCTATTCAGGTCCTTTCTCCATTTTTGATTAGATCATCTTCCAGGTGTTGAGTCATATGAGTTCTTCTTTTTTCAACTTTTACAAAGTTCTTTATATATAATATTTTGGAAAATAAACCCTTGTCCAATATATTGTTGGCAAATACTTTCTTCCATATATTATGTTCTCTTTTCATTTTGAGGATAGTTGCTTTAGCCATGCAGAAGCTTTTTAATTTGATGCTGTCCCATTTGTTTACCTTTTTCCTTTGTTTCCCTTACCCTAGGAGATATATAGGCAAAAATATTTCTAATGCTCAACATCATTAGTCATCAGAGAGATGCAATTTAAAACCACAATGAGATATCACCTCACACCTGCAAAAACGGCTATCAGCAATAAATCTACAAACAAAGAAGTGTTGGGAGAGAATGTGGAAAAAAGGGAACTCTCCTGCAATGTTGCTGGGAATGCAGACTGGTGCAGCCGCTGTGGAAAACAGTATGGAATTTCCTCAAAAAATTAAAGATGGAACTGCCTTTTGATCCAGTGATTCCACTGCTGGGATTATACTCTAAGAATCCTGAAATACCAAGTCAAAAGAATATATGCACCCCTATGTTCATAGCAGAACTATTTACAACAGTTAAGATTTAGAAACAGCCTAAGTGTGCATTAGTTGGTGACTGGATTAAAAAAACAGACAAACTGTGGTACATTTACACAATGAAACAGTATGCAGCAGAGAGAAAGAAGGAGCTCCTACCTTTTGCAACAGCATGAATGGAACTAGAGACTATTATGTTAAGTGAAATAAGCCAGTTGGTGAAAGACAAATATATATGATATCACTTACAAGTGGAATCTAATGAACAAAATAAACTAATGAGCAAAACAAACCAGAGGCATAGAAACATGGAATAGACTAGCTGCTGTATAAGGAGAGGGAGGAAGTGGGGACTGGATATAAGAAGGAGAAGGGACTAGTCAAAGAACATATATGAAGGACCCATGGACATGGACAATGATGTGGGGATTGACTGTGGAAGTGGGCTACAGGCTGGGTGGAGAGGGGCAAAAGGGGAAAAATCGGGACAGCTGAAATAGAATAAATAACAAAATATTTAAATTAAAAATAGAAAGAGAAATTCCCTGAGGCATCACAATTAGGGAAGAAATCAATATTGGAAAATTTATGTCCCTAAGATGGAGTTTATGTCCCTAAAACCCTATGGAGTTTTTTGGAATGTAAAGATCCCCACTGTTCGTAAAATAACTTTCCAATTTTTTCTCACTTCGTTTATCATTAGAACTTAGAGTATGATTCCATATAAACTTTTGAAATGTTTGTTCTATATCTGTAAAATATGTCATTGGTATTTTTATAGGGATTGCATTGAATCTATACATTGCATTGGGCAGTATAGACATTTTGATGATGTTTATTCTTCCAATCCATAAACATGGTATATGCTTCCATTTATTTGTGTCTTCCTTATTTTTTTCTTCAGTGTTGTGTAGTTTTCTGAGTAAAGCTGAATGGCCATGGCAGTTTTGAAAAAGAAGAACAAAGTAGGAGGGATCACAATACCTGATATAAAACTATATTACAAGTCCACAGTAATCAAAATATCCTGGTACTGGCATAAGAACAGACACATAGATCAATGGAACAGAATAGAGCCAAGAAACAAACCCAAGTCTCTGTGGTCAATTAATATTTGACAAAGGGAGCAGAAGCATAAGATGGAGTAAAAATAGTCTCTTCACCAAATGGTGTTGGGACATCTGGACAGCTACATGCAAAAAAAAAAAAAAAAAAAAGAAAAGAAACTTGACCATCAACTCATATCATACACAAAAATAAGCTCAAAGTGGATAAAAGAGTTAAATATAAGTTGCAACACCATAAAAGTCCTAGAGGGGCACATAGGCAGGAAAATCTCAGATATTCCATGCAGCAATATTTTCACCAGTATGTCTTCTAGAGCAAAGGACATAAAAGAAAGAATAAACAAATGGTACTTCATCAAAATAAAAAGCTTCTTCATGGCTAAAGAAAACATCATCAAAATAAAAAGGGAACCAACCATGTGAAAAAACATGTTTGCAAATGATACCTTGGACAAAGGTTTGATTTCTAAAATATACAAAGTGGAACTTCCAGTCCAGGAAGACAAAGAATCCAATTAAGAAATGGGCAAAGGACCTGAACAGACACTTCTCTAGGGAGGACATATGGAGGGCCCAGAAACATATGAAAGGATGCTCAGCATCACTAGCCATCAGAAGGATGCAAATTAAAATGACAATGAGATACTACTTCACACCTGTTGGAATGGCCATCATAACCAAACCAACAAACAATAAGTGCTGATGAGGTTGTGGAGGAAAGGGAACCCTAGTGCACTGTTGGTGGGAATGCAGACTGGTGTAGCCACTGTGGAAAACAGTATGGAATTTCCTCAGAAAACCAGAAGTGGAACTGCCTTTTGATCCAGAGATACCACTGCTGGGATTATACCCTAAGCACCCTGAACCACCAATTCAAAAGAACCTGTGCACCCCAATGTTCATAGCAGCACAATTTATAATAGCCAAGTGCTGGAAGCAACCTAAATGACCATCTGTAAATGAATGGATCAAATAACTCTGGTGCATTAACACAATGGAATACTACACTGCACAATGTAAGAAGGAGCTCCTACCCTTTGTGACAGCATGGATGGAACTGGAGAGTATTATGCTAAGTGAAATAAGCCAAGTGGTAAAAGACACATATCCTATGATCTCATCTGTAAATGGAACCTGATCAACAGAACAAACAAGCAAGACAAATCTAAACAGAGACATTGAAATAAAGAACAGACTGAGGTAACCAGAGGGGAGGGGGGAGCGGGATAATGGCGAAAATAGAGAAAGGGTCATCAAGGGACATATATAAAGGACCCATGGCCAAAGCCAAAGGGGGTAGGATGGAGGGTGGGAGGTGGGGATGAGTGAGGCAGGGAGGAATGAGGGGGGAAATGGAGACAACTCTACTTGAAAAACAATAAAAAGAAAAAAAAGAACTTAGAGTATGTATGTCACTTTAGTGTTCCAGGAAGCAGATACCAAGATTGAACTAGGAAGAGACTTACTAGGGAAAATCCCTATGAAGGATACATACAGTAGATAGGGTGAGCTTAGAATATCAACTGTGCATGAAGGGGAAGAAAGAAAAATGAATAGAGGTACGTTCTCAGATTGCAGCACAATTCAAAAAATTGTTGTATCAGTTTGATGGGGAGTTTCCCAGCCGATGTTGCCTGTTAGTGGACTTCCATACCTTACAGGCTTAGGCCAGTTTTAGTAGACCTCTCTTACTCAGATGTTTGCTGGGGACAGTCAAAAAGAATGGTGGCCTTAGTGCAGAAATATGTGGTGTTGTGTCTAATAGTGTGGAAGCTGGAGCTGTCATCAGCACATGCTTCCTACGATAGTTTCTCTTGAAGGAGATCCAAAAGGGGCATTCCCACGACTGTCACAAGGTTGTAATATTCCCAATGTTATTATACTTCACTGTGTTTTGTGGATTCACTGCATCCTGTTCACATCTTTGTACTATATAGTAGTTATATTAATTTGAGACTACCATTTGTTTTCTATGGAGAACCCAACTGTCTGATACATATATCATTTTTATTTAGCTTATTTTTTGAAAAGGGAACTGTCTAGTTGAATGGTTCTTTCAGCTTAAAAGAAAAACATTGGAAAAATAAATGGTAATAATTTCAGAAATCATTATTAAGCAATTCAATGAAGCTTTTTAAAGCTGTTATCCACTTTAATAAAAGCACAATGAAAATATATATTAATAAGACACACACTAAAGGAAGAATATTAATGTTGTAAAGCAATCTCAGTAACAATTAGCTGTTGAAAACTAATTAAACCCTTTTAAATGATTATTTTGAGTTAATGGATTTCTTGCAAAATCAAGACCTGTTATTAGTGTGATGCAGTGCTCTGATGAAAAACACTGCCATGTGTATGAACATAAAGGGAAAGGTGGGGCCAGAAGAATGACAACTGGGTACATGACAGTGGCAGAGGTGTAAATCTAAATATTGGGCTTTGACTTTTGGAGAGGATAATAAAGGAATTATCTCAAAGGAATTTATTCATTCTTTGAAACAAATTTTTATTGAGTGGCTACCATGTGCCAGAAGATGTCTAGAGACTTGGCTAACACCCGTCTCACACACACACCCACACCCGCCAACAGGTTTTATGAAGTTTACGCTCTGGTGAAAAGAAAATTTGAAAGTAAATAACCTTATAATCTCAATACATGAGTCATTTCTAAGCTATCTGATACCTTAGAAAATGGCCATCTAATTTAATTGTGGCATTACATAGATGAACAAAATACAATAAAATCTTTTAAATGGAGATATAAAACTAGAACTTTAGTCTCCTAAACCTGAGATCAGGAGAGAATGTACAAACCAAACTGAAAGAATCCGAATGCTTTCTACAGGTTTTGAGCTTCAACTCCCCCAGCTTCATGAC